>OX421506.1:35235096-35262596 GCA_949126835.1 Anisus vortex | reverse complement strand
ACATATTCCAGAGTTTCACAACATATTCCAGAGTTTCACAACATATTCCAGAGTTTAACAACATATTCCAGAGTTTAACAACATATTCCAGAGTTTCACAACATATTCCAGAGTTTAACAACATATTCCAGAGTTTAACAACATATTCCAGAGTTTCACAACATATTCCAGAGTTTCACAACATATTCCAGAGTTTCACAACATATTCCAGAGTTTCACAACATATTCCAGAGTTTCACAACATATTACAATATTACAGAGTTTCACAACATATTCCAGAGTTTCACAACATATTCTTTAATTCTTTCTGTTAGGAACATTGCCGTTTAACAACAAGCTAGTTATTTATTGCCAAACTTTTATATCATTGTATAAAACTTTTTACTATATACCATTTTGAACATGTACTTCCGTCCTGGTATATGTTTTTCGGGTTGTATAGAAAGCATCTTGGTCAATCAGAACATATGATTTGATATATATGAGGCGACGTCCCTTGTATACAGCAGACATTGTGGCCTACGCTTATTTTCGAAAATTAAAAAAAAAGACAACGCCGAAAAATCACAGAACTAAAATTATCAGAAATAAACTAAATACCTACACAAAGGACAAATAAACCTAGAAGAAAGCCTGCACTACCCATCAATTTCTTGTAGAATTGCCTTGATTTGCCTTTAATTTTATTTGTTTGGGGGAGGGATATGAAAACGGCACGCGTGCGTAGGTTGCCGATACATGCTTTAAGCAGGGTAGCGTAATCCTTGTTTTTGATCTACGCGTTCGGCAGATTTACTGTCATGTAGATGTTATCTTACCTACTGCTGTAAATTATTTCATGTTCTATATGACGATTCCTTTATATAACATCATTTTATTAAGACCAGATCAAAATTGGAATAAAGTGTTTATTGTAAGATAAGGTAGTTATGATTGCATTCAACTTGCTGTAGACATATTCGTTGCATAAATATTAGAGCACAATCGTCCTATTTGTTCATATTGTGTAACATTGTTGATTCTCTAAGGTCAGATATTCTGTCTATGTAATGTTTTGTTAATGTGTGTCTGACATGTCTGTCTGTATCTGACATGTTTGTCTGTGTCTGACATGTCTGTCTGTGTCTGACTTGTCTGTCTGCGTCTGACATAGCTGTCTGTGTCTGACATGTCTGTCTGTGTCTGACTTGTCTGTCTGTATCTGACATGTCTGTCTGTGTCTGACATGTCTGTCTGTGTCTGACTTGTCTGTCTGTGTCTGACATGTCTGTCTGTGTCTGACTTGTCTGTCTGCGTCTGACATAGCTGTCTGTGTCTGACATGTCTGTCTGTGTCTGACATGTCTGTCTGTGTCTGACTTGTCTGTCTGTGTCTGACTTGTCTGTCTGTGTCTGACATATCTGTCTGAAAAGGTTGGATATCTATGTGCCTGGCGAGTCTATGATATGTCTATATTATGTGTATGTTTAATATGCCATGCTCGCTGTGTTGGTCTGACATACCTAGTTTATGCTTCTGACATGCTTATGCTAATTAGTTATTCCTGTCTGACAATACGTCTGTCAATGTATGCCTGTTAATAAATACTTGTTAATATTGCTTAATATTGTTTAGTTCCACTGCGTTCATCATTTGTATTGCCCAGACATAACGCGAGCCTGTCTGCGAGGGCTTCTGATCAAACTAACAAGTCCAACCCTCTCCTTCCTCCTTCAACCACACTGTTTTGTTGCAGAAGTGTCGTGTAAACTGAACCGGGGTATATTACTATACGCCGACCCTGTTTACCATAAGCCCCAGCTCATTTGTGTGCATCCCGGCATACTACAACAACAACATGCACGACAAAAACAACATGGACGTCGCCCGCAGTAACAGTGCAGACATAATTTCTCTTCATTTCTAATTCATATCGAATGTTCATTTCTCTTTTTGTTATGTTCCTGTATTGAAAAGCTTATTTCTCTGCTTCCAATCATTGATCCCGGAGAACCAAATCCCTGGAACTGTAGTATCACTGTACGGATTGATTCGGCCATTATTCTCTGCGGGGCTGGCGGGCGCCATGACAGTGGCGTCTGTGAATGTGTGTCAATACAGGACAGCACAAGCGATCTAATGGCCCCCAGGGAGATGGTTCATGTTCCAGTGGAAATGTCGCTGGACGTTGACCGGCGTATGGTCAGTCTCAGTGGAGCTAAATATAGCATTGAGAGGGGGGGGGTTGAGGAGGGGGGTGACACCATTAGGATGCAGTGGACATGTGATGAATTTCTAACTGGTTGAATGATATCTATTCTATCTATTAAGTATGTATGTATCTATTCTATGTTTGAATGATATCTATTCTATCTATTAAGTATGTATGTATCTATTCTATGTTTGAATGATATCTATTCTATCTATTAAGTATGTATGTATCTATTCTATGTTTGAATGATATCTATTCTATCTATTAAGTATGTATGTATCTATTCTATGTTTGAATGATATCTATTCTATCTATTAAGTATGTATGTATCTATTCTATGTTTGAATGATATCTGTTCTATCTATTAAGTATGTATGTATCTATTCTATGTTTGAATGATATCTATTCTATCTATTAAGTATGTATGTATCTATTCTATGTTTGAATGATATCTATTCTATCTATTAAGTATGTATGTATCTATTCTATGTTTGAATGATATCTATTCTATCTATTAAGTATGTATGTATCTATTCTATGTTTGAATGATATCTATTCTATCTATTAAGTATGTATGTATCTATTCTATGTTTGAATGATATCTATTCTATCTATTAAGTATGTATGTATCTATTCTATGTTTGAATGATATCTGTTCTATCTATTAAGTATGTATGTATCTATTCTATGTTTGAATGTGTCTGTGATATCTATGTATCTTTGTATGTATGTAACTATCGGTTTATCTATTTATCTATCTATTTATTTAACTCACTATTTCTGATTCTATCTATCTATTCATATATATAACTATCTGTCTCTTTATCTGCCTATCTATCTATCTATCTATCTATCTATCTATCTATCTATCTATCTATCTATTTATGCTTCTATGTAGCTAAGTATCTCCTTGTGTATCTATATTTATCTATTTATTTATGTATTTATCTATTTATTTTTTTATTTATCTATTTATTTATGTATTTATCTATTTATTTATTTATTTATCTATTTATTTATCTATTTATTTATGTATTTATCTATTTATTTATCTATCTGTCAATGTTAATCTTAGCTAACTCTATGAAAATTCATTTACAAGCCCAATAGTTCCATCCATCAACATTTGACTAGAGTTCCACTCAGCCTCAACCGGTGTCCAGTGTATACAATCTCCCACAGACATTTTAGAACCAAAAACAAAAAAACTATTTGATATTTTTGTTTGTGCTGACCTGGAATTTATTCATGAAGTCGTGAGCCATTTAGAGTGTATAGTCTAGTCGGTCAACACAATGTAACAAATGAAATGTGAGTCTGATCTATTGTTCCGATTGACACATTCAAAATACCACACAAACACAGTTACACACACAGACACACACACACACAGACTTACAGAATTGAAGATGAGGAAGTAGAATTGAGGTTAATATTAATAATAAAACAAACAACTTTCAATATTATGAACAAAATGAAAGTGTGACCTGATTATGGGTGAGTGACTTGAATTTATTTGATTCATCTGAGGTCATTGATATAATCAATATTAATTATGTAAGTTTTTGAGATTTTAATTATATCTGAATGAGAATTCATTGAATTTATATACACATTTTTGTGATGTTTTCTCAATAGAATTAATAAACACTTGCCAAAACTAAGTCCTTGAGTATTGATATTTCTGTGCTTACTGCATCAGATCATTGATCAATATTTCTCTGTTGTAGTTATTGTTTGTTATGTCTAGAGAAACAAGAACAATAATTAATTTTTTAATATAGAATTGAATAAATATGGTAGTGTTTTTTTGCATCCACTGAGCTGTATTTATTTGTAGTGATTTCTCAACATGACATTTTAATGTCTCGAAATGTCCGACACAATCATACGCTTTGTTTCATTCACTCCATTATATGCATACGTTTTATCTCAGTGTGTCTATTACAATCACATTCAGTCTATCAGTGTGTTCATTACAATCACATTCAGTCTATCAGTGTGTCTATTAAAGTCACATTCAGTCTATCAGTGTGTCCATTACAATCACATTCAGTCTATCAGTGTGTCTATTACAATCACATTCAGTCTTTCAGTGTGTCTATTACAATCACATTCAGTCTATCAGTGTGTCTATTACAATCACATTCAGTCTATCAGTGTGTTCATTAGAATGTCCACTGTGTTATCAACAGACTTCAGAACCTTTATTTATTTGATGTTCAGGTATCTACTAGTTACAAGTAAGCTTAACTGCTGTGGTCTGTCTAGTCTTGCATTTTTTTTAGTGTTTTAAATGATGTTAAGTTAGGCCTACTAGTTTTCCTGGTTTGTTCAGGCAACCCATTCCATGCACGAATGACACTCGGGAAGAAAGAGTACTTATATGCATTTGTTCTCACATAAGGGATAAGGAAAAAGTATTTGTCCTTATCTTTATCTGAGCATTGCAACAGGTTGTTATTGTTTTGTATTTCTAAATGAGAGTTTAATGCCTTATGTATTATTACTACTTTACTCTTTGCCCTTCTGTTTTCTAGTGTTTCCAGGTTTATTGATTTAAATATACATCGGTGTTGTCACAGGGAATATTTACTTCGAAATCACAATCCAATTTTCTTACTCCATACTAATGAAAACATCTTTCATAAAGTTTTACAATCCACACAATCATCTAGTTAGCTTATACTCGCCCATTTTTCCAAAAATATACTCCATTTAGAACAACGCACATACTACAAAATGACATATTAGTTATCTAGATTAGCTTTTTCCGAACATTCTGTATGTCTGGCCCCGTTTATTTTTATATTTCCTCTTCTATGGCCACTATATCAGAATATCTATATCGCCCATGTTATCATAATATGAGCAACATCAAAGGTTATACAAGTCCACAGAAGTTTCGGAGCTAGATATGCCTAAACAGGTGGCTGTAGCTAACATCCGGTTCACCTATGACTAAATTTCCCACTTGAGGTAAAATATGACCGTTGTTGGACCAGCGCTGTTATATTTTATGATATGACCTATATTATACATTAATTGTTTTCTTCTTCCGCCACCCGGCAATATTGCATTTGAGATTCCGGGTACCGGGTCATGACCCGTCATTTGAGACATACAATGCACTATACTCTAAACTAGTCTAAACCATTAATTCACTATGACCCGTTATTTGAGACATACAATGCACTATACTCTAAACTAGTCTATACCATTAATTCACTATGACCCGTTATTTGAGACATACAATGCACTATACTCTAAACTAGTCTATACCATTAATTCACTATGACCTGTTATTTGAGACATACAATGCACTATACTCTAAACTAGTCTATACCATTAATTCACTATGACCTGTTATTTGAGACATACAATGCACTATACTCTAAACTAGTCTATACCATTAATTCACTATGACCTGTTATTTGAGACATACAATGCACTATACTCTAAACTAGTCTATACCATTAATTCACTATGACCTGTTATTTGAGACATACAATGCACTATACTCTAAACTAGTCTATACCATTAATTCACTATGACCCGTTATTTGAGACATACAATGCACTATACTCTAAACTAGTCTATACCATTAATTCACTATGACCTGTTATTTGAGACATACAATGCACTATACTCTAAACTAGTCTATACCATTAATTCACTATGACCCGTTATTTGAGACATTCAATGCACTATACTCTAAACTAGTCTATACCATTAATTCACTTTGACTAGTTATTTGAGACATACAATGCACTATACTCTAAACTAGTCTATACCATTAATTCACTATAACCTGTTATTTGAGACATACAATGCACTATACTCTAAACTAGTCTATACCATTAATTCACTATGACCTGTTATTTGAGACATACAATGCACTATACTCTAAACTAGTCTATACCATTAATTCACTATGACCCGTTATTTGAGACATTCAATGCACTATACTCTAAACTAGTCTATACCATTAATTCACTTTGACTAGTTATTTGAGACATACAATGCACTATACTCTAAACTAGTCTATACCATTAATTCACTATGACCTGTTATTTGAGACATACAATGCACTATACTCTAAACTAGTCTATACCATTAATTCACTATGACCTGTTATTTGAGACATACAATGCACTATAATCTAAACTAGTCTATACCATTAATTCACTATGACCCGTTATTTGAGACATACAATGCACTATACTCTAAACTAGTCTATACCATTAATTCACTATGACCTGTTATTTGAGACATACAATGCACTATACTCTAAACTAGTCTATACCATTAATTCACTATGACCCGTTATTTGAGACATTCAATGCACTATACTCTAAACTAGTCTATTCCATTAATTCACTATGACCTGTTATTTGAGACATACAATGCACTATACTCTAAACTAGTCTATACCATTAATTCACTATGACCCGTTATTTGAGACATACAATGCACTATACTCTAAACTAGTCTATACCATTAATTCACTATGACCTGTTATTTGAGACATACAATGCACTATACTCTAAACTAGTCTATACCATTAATTCATTATGACCTGTTATTTGAGACATACAATGCACTATACTCTAAACTAGTCTAAACCATTAATTCACTATGACCTGTTATTTGAGACATACAATGCACTATACTCTAAACTAGTCTATACCATTAATTCACTATGACCTGTTATTTGAGACATACAATGCACTATACTCTAAACTAGTCTATACCATTAATTCACTATGACCTGTTATTTGAGACATACAATGCACTATACTCTAAACTAGTCTATACCATTGATTCACTATAACCCGTTATTTGAGACATTCAATGCACTATACTCTAAACTAGTCTATACCATTAATTCACTATGACCCGTTATTTGAGACATTCAATGCACTATACTCTAAACTAGTCTATACCATTAATTCACTATGACCCGTCATTTGATACATACAATGCACTATACTCTAAACTAGTCTATACCATTGATTCACTATAACCCGTTATTTGAGATATTCAATGCACTATACTCTAAACTAGTCTATACCATTAATTTAATATGACCTGTTATTTGAGACATACAATGCACTATACTCTAAACTAGTCTATACCATTAATTCACTATGACCTGTTATTTGAGACATACAATGCACTATACTCTAAACTAGTCTATACCATTAATTCCCTTTGACTAGTTATTTGAGACATACAATGCACTATACTCTAAACTAGTCTATACCATTAATTCACTATAACCTGTTATTTGAGACATACAATGCACTATACTCTAAACTAGTCTATACCATTAATTCACTATGACCCGTTATTTGAGACATACAATGCACTATACTCTAAACTAGTCTATACCATTAATTCACTATAACCCGTTATTTGAGACATACAATGCACTATACTCTGAACTAGTCTATACCATTAATTCACCACTCCTCCAACCAAATTCCTTTCCTTAAAAATTGAACACCCCACACAATCATGTAGTTAGATTTTGGTTACATTTTTAATTTTCAACAAGCCGATAATTGCAACTTAAATGTAACACAAAAAATGCTTATAATTTAATAAGTTTAAAACTGGCCTATAATTTACCTGTTTCTGCTTCCCTTGACAGTCGGGGGTGGGGGTAGGAGGGAGGGGAAATTGATTTAATGGAAGCCTTGAAACGTGAGCAACACGAACATGATTGTGACTCGAGGCGCGAACTTGTCAATCTGTTTCCCCTCGCAAGCCCCCGTCTGACCCTCGTGCTGCGCCGTGAGCAGCACTATCTCATGACTGGCGCGTTTATCAAAAGACATTCATACAACTTCCGGGGTCAGAGCAATGAATTTTGTTTTTTTGTAAAACGGAATTCTCATCTAAGTCTTGTGGGGAAGGGGAGGGGAGAGATGGCAGAGGCTGACTTGTCGACACATAGCCCTTCACACACACACACACACATAGTCTACACACAAACTGACATCTTCTTTTCCTGAAACACTTAGCGCCAAACGATACAGAACTAAGTTTTTAGGAATCTGGAATAGCAATTAGCCACGTGCGTCGATGATGGAGTTAGTGGAATAGTAAGTGAACCAGTTAGTGGAGCAGTTAGTGAACCAGTTAGTGAATCAGTTAGTGCAGCAGTTTAGTCTTAGTAAAATTTTAAGACATTCCTTCTAGATAGAAGATTATTACGTCAACTTGGCCCAAAAATCTCGCAGAGACGCAGAGCTTGGTTGGCGGCATGGCTAGAACCAGGGCCGTTTGGTTGACAGTCCGGTGAACTATTGGCAGGACCAGCCGTAAAGCCGTAATGTCCTGGTGTGTCAGGACCAGCCGTAAAGCCGTAATGTCCTGGTGTGGCAGGACCAGCCGTAAAGCCGTAATGTCCTGGTGTGGCAGGACCAGCCGTAAAGCCGTAATGTCCTGGTGTGGCAGGACCAGCCGTAAAGCCGTAATGTCCTGGTGTGTCAGGACCAGCCGTAAAGCCGTAATGTCCTGGTGTGTTAATGTTTTTTTAACCGAGAGACAAGAGAGAGAGAGGGAGAGATAAAGAAACAATAGAGAGAGAGAGAGGTAGAGAGAGAGAGGGAGAAAAAGAGAGAGAGAAGAGAAAAACATAGAGTCACATCGTAAGCTTCCTGCATGTAGCAGGCCTTCGTACACAGTTGGTCTCTAACAGCGAATAACTCACCCTGCTTGCTAATGGCACGTCAAGTCGGGCCAGTAAATCTCAGCCGTACGAATAGAACACGACACAGGGACGACGGCCGATCGAGAATTTATTGTGTACGGAGTCACGGCAGTGGGTGAAGAACAACAAGAACCGCCTCAAGGACACTGCCATGTACACGTCACAGTATGGCACAAAGTGCTCTGTCACACTGCCATGTACACGTCACAGTGTGGCACAAAGTGCTCTGTCACACTGACACGTGCTGTCATTTTCAAGTGGCACTCAATACCTGATTTAATTTATGACCCAGGAACCCTTTAGTGCTAGACAGCCAATCGTTATTGAGAGCTTTAGCATTCTTTTCTATTTTATTACGTCGTTCGGCTGGCGTAACGAATGGTCCTATGTTCAAATCCTGGTGAAGGCTAGGATTTGTTCTCGGGTCTGGCGCGTGTCCCTGGGTCTACCGAGCTTTGATGGTTAGCCTACCTGACTTTAGTTGTGGTAATGTAAAGGTGGCCAGCCGTTGTGCTGGCGACACAATCCTCCTAGTATGCCGTGGGAACAGAAACTGTTGAACGCTGCTTCACCTATGGCTCAATCACGTCTGACGGGGTTACTACTATTCTATTTTATACATTGCGTCTCCACCTTTTGATTGGCCTTAAATACAAGCGTAGCATAACTCTTGACCGTATTTTAAACCCAAGGCCTTCGAGTTAGCGACTTGACGCGCTATATCTATGCCACATCTCTTCAATTAACATCAACCTAGACATGTGGCAAAATTTACAATGCAGAATCAATTGAGCCAAAGAACTTAAGAGTAATAAACAATAAAAAATACTCCTTTGTTTTCATTGAAAAAGTAGTAAAGTTTAATTAGAAATGCGGCCTAATTGGCCATATCTATCTTAATAATTGATCACTTCATTTGTTTCATTATTAAACTTTAATAGTGCACAGCAGCCGTAAACAGATAGAATAAAAAAGAAGTTTGAAATAAGAATTTTCCGGCATTATAAATAACCGGGGTCAAGGTCAATATTGGTACAAATCGCTTTCTTTTCATGCCTGAAGTTTTACTTGGAGAGAATTGGAGAGGAGTTGGGGGCCTCCTGGTGTCGGTTCAGGGGGTGGATACTCAGGGTGCAGGGTGTCCAAAAAACATTTCAGACAGTGTTGCTAAATTTAGATCAACAATCGTCCTATTCCCTCCCCTGAGAACATGCAAATTCTTTTGACATGTTGAAAACGTTCCAGAGAGAGATAACTCTTCCAGGAGACTTTCCGGGGCAGACGAAAGTCACGTGGCGGGAAAAGCAGCGTTCTGATTGGACAGTTCGCTTGCAAAGGTTCAAGGGTCACGGTGAAAAAATGTATTTTTTAAATGCATCGAATGCAGGGAAGGAGACTGTCTCAATAAATGACGTCATCTTTTAACGGTCACGAATAATACGATATGGGTAGTGTTTTTCAATGGGATGTGACCTCTGATCTATAAAAAGAATGGATTGGGCCCGGAAACTATATTCTTGAAGCCAAAAATCAACAGGCTTTCATGTGACTTTGACTTATCTATAAAATTGTATTTCCTTAACACTGACCTGTAAATACATTTCAAGTGACTTAATACTTCCTTTTTATCGAATAGATTTGTTCTAATTATAGGTGATTTATTCCTATAACTCTGTTATATAGATAAGTGAATAGTGTAAAAAGTGTAATAAATTCTGGTCTCAATTTACACATACACATTTATTATTGGAGACGTTTTTTTTACGCTATTTTTTTATAGTTTAGCGGATGTGACGATAAGCAACGAAAAAAGATCACACAATATGTAAAATGTAATCTATATATATAAAAGCACAGTGTTAAGCCCCGCGAGGATCCCCATTGGTCAATTTGAAAACACGTGTGTCACTGACCTATCTAGGCCTAGCCCAGTATACCGTCTAATAATTTTTCACATCGGACATGTGTCTTCGATAGCTCAGTGGTAAACGTAGTGGACTGCTATACGGGCGACCAGGGTTCGTTTCTCCAGTTAGACTATACTTTTTTTTTTCGACAATTAATTTTTCAAACTTTTAAAAACAAAAGACATTGTAAATCTATAGGCAATATAGATTTTGTTAAATAAAAATATTTGACTATTTTTTTTACCCTATTACAATATTTATTTACTTTCCTAAAAGTATTCAGTAAGTGTAGTTTATAAATTTGTTATCTGCACCCCAGACAGTCCTTTTTTTTTTTCACCCGGGCAACGCCGGGCAATGTAGCTTGTTATATATAATATGTAAATTATGATATATCAGTTCCAATGGGCCGTATTGCTGCTGAGAGTTGCCCCTTTTGAAATACAAGTCAGTCATAAAAGATTGACTTGTAAAAGGGGCAAGGGTGTTAACTCTCAGCAGCAATACGGCCCATTGATAGGTGTGTTGGCATCATGAAAAACTAAATATCAATAGATTGGCAGTAGTTAGTAAGGTGGAAGAGAGGAAATGGGGCGGTGTCAAACATAGATAGAGATAAAACGAAATCTGCAAATTTAAATACCCAATCTGCAAATTTAAATACCCAATCTGCAAATTTAAATACCCAATCTGCAAATTTAAATACCCAATCTGCAAATTTAAATACCCAATCTGCAAATTTAAATACCCAATCTGCAAATTTAAATACCCAATCTGCAAATTTAAATACCCAATCTGCAAATTTAAATACCCAATCTGCAAATTTAAATACCCAATCTGCAAATTTAAATACCCAATCTGCAAATTTAAATGCCCCATCTGCAAATTTAAATACCCAATCTGCACATTTAAATACCCAATCTGCAAATTTAAATACCCAATCTGCAAATTTAAATACCCAATCTGCAAATTTAAATACCCAATCTGCAAATTTAAATACCCAATCTGCAAATTTAAATACCCAATCTGCAAATTTAAATACCCAATCTGCAAAATTAAATACCCAATCTGCAAATTTAAATACCCAATCTGCAAATTTAAATACCCAATCTGCAAATTTAAATACCCAATCTGCAAATTTAAATACCCAATCTGCAAATTTAAATACCCAATCTGCAAATTTAAATACCCAATCTGCAAATTTAAATACCCAATCTGCAAATTTAAATACCCAATCTGCAAATTTAAATACCCAATCTGCAAATTTAAATACACAATCTGCAAATTTAAATACCCAATCTGCAAATTTAAATACCCAATCTGCAAATTTAAATACCCAATCTGCAAATTTAAATACCCAATCTGCAAATTTAAATACCCAATCTGCAAATTTAAATACCCAATCTGCAAATTTAAATACCCAATCTGCAAATTTAAATACCCAATCTGCAAATTTAAATACCCAATCTGCAAATTTAAATACCCAATCTGCAAATTTAAATACACAATCTGCAAATTTAAATACCCAATCTGCAAATTTAAATACCCAATCTGCAAATTTAAATACACAATCTGCAAATTTAAATACCCAATCTGCAAATTTAAATACACAATCTGCAAATTTAAATACCCAATCTGCAAATTTAAATACACAATCGGCAAATTTAAATACCCAATCTGCTAATTTAAATACCCAATCTGCAAATTTAAATACCCAATCTGCAAATTTAAATACCCAATCTTTACAAAAACGTCTGTCTACACAATATACTCTAATACATTTAAAAGAAGATAATGTTAACATAACGTAGCACTGATGAAACCAACATGAATGTAACACAAATGCTAAGCTAGTTTGTGCTTAAATAAAAGAGCTTTAAACTGTTTCAGAATACGACAGAGTCTTAGCAAAGACTGGCTGCATTGTAGCTCAAAACAACAACAAGAAAACATCACAATAAACTAGTCACGTGATAAGATCAGCAATCGATATGTTTGTGCTATGTATGTGCTATGTATGTACTATGTATCTGTTATGTATGTGCTAAACATTGATACAACTTGTGCAAATTACGTTAGCTATTTATGTAAGTCCAGTCTACATGTCACAGTGACCTCAGGTTTTTATCACAACTGTAATATTACTTATCAGGCAATACTGAACCTGATATTATTCTATTTAAAGCGTGACATTAAACAGATGCGCTTGAACTATGACACTGAACTGACCATGACCTTGCGAACGCAGAGGCTCCGCGAAACACCCTTGCCTCATCTGTCTCATCTATCAGCTTCATTGCTTACAAAAAATGACTTTTTTAAAATTTCAGACTTTCTCCTTTCTTAAAACACAAAGGTCCTGGGTTCGAATCCTGGTGCAGGCTAGGATTTTCCCGGGGCTGGAGGGTGTCCCTGATTCTACCCAGCTCTGATGAGGTAAAGTAAAGGCGGTTGTGTATAGAACTGGGGCCACACAATCACCTAGTATGCCGTGGCCATAGAAACTGGTGAACACCTTGCTTCAGCGGCCCTATGGATCAAATTGGTCCAACGGGATACTTATAGATTTAAATTATAGGATATTTTTTGACAAGCTCTTTCTTTATGTTAAAGCCTGTCATTCTAGGTCATTTACGCTGTATCCTTGACATGACATGAGCTAATGCCAAGTAATGTCATTTGGGATCAAAGGACATTCTTTTTACACCAACAAGGAAGTAATTCCAGCTCGACTGGCTGGCATGCCATTGAAAATGACGTGTCATTTAATGCGCGTGTCGTTCTGGCTGTGACAAATGACACTGTCATCAATGTCAGCTGTGAATGTCATGTCCAAAAAAAGAAGAACAAAACATATTTTTATATGGCTATTGTAATTAAGTGTTCACCCGTCTCTGCGGTCACGGCATATCAAGAGATTGTGTGGCCATCACAATGCACAGCCGCCTTTACCTTACCCCGACTAAAGTCAGGATCCTATCATAGCTTGGTAGATTCAAGGTTCGAACCCTAGACCTCCGGTACTCGCTGCTAGGTCGACCACCGTGCACTGTAACTGTTGAAGGCTGCATTGCCAGCCCGAGGGAACAGTTTGGTCCGACGGGATACTTTACTTTATACTTTTATTATTATACATAGTTAAGAGTACCCTGGGATTGTTGGGTCAACCAAAAACTCGTCTATCCTGAGCTTCGTTAATGTAACTTTCTTTTTAACCAAATATGTCTTTTTTTTTTAAACAAATATTCCCCGCGTCCCTTCAATCAGTAAAATTGATGAGGCCACGTACTAGTTGATATTTCACCCCCTAATTACAAACGTCAATTGAGTGAAAGTTTAATGCTACTTAAAAGTACAACTTCAGCTCATCATTAGTTTTTATATTTTTATTACAAAGCTGCTTCTAGCCTTTATGTCAAACTAAACATTTTTCTTCTTTAATTTCATTTTTTTTTCAGTCAAGGCACTAAATGTATGACGACTTATTTCTGTCCTATGTCATGTCATAAATGTCAATTACGGAATGTGATTACATCCGGTGTGACGTGTCCCAAGAGAACACATGACGTCACACAGACTGTCAAATGACTAGAATCTATTCAATCAATGACTAATTAGATGCTTAACTTTTATACATCTAATAATAGAATGATAACGTTAAAGGAAGTATTATTTTATTATTTATACATCTAATAATAGAATGATAACGTTCAAGGAAGTACTCTTTTAGTTTATTTGGGGGTACGGTGGGCAGCGCGTTCAACTGGTGTTCCTAAGGTTCTGGGTTCGATTCCAGATTTGTTTCCGGGACTGGAGGGTGTCCCTAAGTTTCCCCAGCTCTGATGGGTACCTGACATTAGTTGGGATAAAGCAAAAGCGGCTGAATATTGTGCTGGCCACACATTAAAATATAATTATTGCTCAAAATAGCGTACAAATAATTTTGCGGTACAAAAATCGTAAAACAGTTAGTACACACCAAGCAACACACCGTTTCATAACTGACACGCAACTGCCATTCGTCCTACACACACGCGGGTCACCCGGTCATCATTCGCCCACTATAAAACAAATCACAACTAACACACAAACACACTACTGACGGACAACACTCAGTGACACGAATGACTACAATTTTTTTTGTTTTAATATCTTTAATATGTCTTATTGTTTGCTATAATATATTCCTACTAAAGGCTTGAAAAAGTCGGTATATCAGCTTATTTCAGTTAATGTTCACCAATAGGGAGTATATCAGCTTATTTCAGTTAATGTTCACCAATAGGGAGTATATCAGCTTATTTCAGTTAATGTTCACCAATCGGGAGTATATCAGCTTATTTCAGTTAATGTTCACCAATAGGGGGTATATCAGCTTATTTCAGTTAATGTTCACCAATAGGGAAATATCCGATTTTACGACTTTGTGAATCTTAACCAAAAATGTAGAGCTACTCATTGTAATGCTACATTAATTTAAATCTCAAAGTTTTTTTCTTCTGTGTTGCAGGTCTCTTGTTCAACAATGTCAAGGTTGGACCACAGCCATCTAGCTAAAGCTGACCCCTTCCAGGTCAAGGTCTTCGCTATATCTTCTTCTCTCAAAACCAAGTTCTGAATTTTTCTCTGGGATTCCATCAGCCATAAGGCGTCTGCAGACATGGGGGTTGTGTCCACAAAGATATCAACTGAACACTTCCCACCAGTACAGGGGGCGCCTCGGCTTCAAGGGCGCCTCTAGTGTCTGACCAAACGTGGGGATTTACGTCTGTCGTCGTCAAAGAACAACAACCAAAACAGCAATAAAACGCACGCCCCCCCCCCCCCCGAGGAGTCAGCGCCCCCCCTCCTTCCTTTACCACCCGTCCCAATAAATTTTCCTGTTCTGGAAGATTTTATAAAGTTCAGCGTCTTCAAATCTTTTTGAATCTTCAAATCTACAACAGCAGATGGAGAGGTCAGACGTGAAATACGACTCTTATGAATTGGTTTAGAAAAGAAAAAGGTGAATGGTTAAGAGTTCGAATGTTATCATTTCGTTGCGGCCTACATGTTTTAGTAACTACGGTAGTAGGCAGAACCAGCCTTTGTTTGAAAACGATGTCAGCGCCATCTTTCACCTAGCAGACGTCAACGTAAGCAGACGTAAAAAAAAAAAAAGTATTAACAAAACAACAATAGGTAATCGATTACCAAACAGCAAACGTAATCGAAGCTGGAGAAGTACACAATAGATGAATTGTTCTGATTTCGTGGAGATTTCAATTTTGTATGAATACGTTCCCGCTCATTTTCTTCGGATCGATACCACCTGAGCCGTCTGGACTACGTGAAGGACACGCGGAAAAATGCCGCAGAGGAGGAACGCGTCATCGTCACAGAATACCTTTCTCGATACCATCGCCACACGATTCGACGGAATCCGTAAGTGCAAGCAGACGTCATTAATTGTCCTTGTGATATTGACTCGTTGTCCTTTATACCTTCTGATCAATACTTTTTGTCTCTCTATCTCTCTCTATCTATCTTTCTCATGTTGTTTTCTCGCTTTCCATTTCTCGCTTTCTCTTTCCCCTTCTCTTCAAATCTGTTTCTTTTATTATCTGTCTCACGGTCTCTCTCTCTCTCTCTCCCTCCCCTCTCTCTCTCCCTCCCCTCTCTCTCCCTCCTCTCTCTCCCTCCTTCCCCTCTCTCTCCCTCCCCTCTCTCTCTCCCTCCCCTCTCTCTCTCCCTCCCCTCTCTCTCTCTGTTCATTTTTTTCACTTGAATCTGACCATACACCCAATTCTCCTTTATTAAAAAATTGTGCTTTGGAGAGTTTAAATTGAATTATATTCAAATGGGTTGGAGATTATAAGGAATAGAAAAAAAAATACTCGTAATGATGTCATCAGAAATAGTATTTTGCTGGCTGTGATTCCTTATTTATTAACCACTTAATATCACATTCTTAAAATACATGTCAATTGTTTTGCATACGGATTTCTGTTTTGTTTTTAAACCTTAATTGACAATTGTTGTTTGTTATATAACTAACTATTGGTGATGTTAGCGTAAGTTTATTATTTGTTTCCCAAACTAAACTGGCCCTGTTAAACTCACGTTAAAGGTCAAATTAATATGAATACGATTAAATACAATGGGATTTCAATTCACTAGAATTTAACGTGTCTGTATGTCCGCTTATCTATACAGTCTACAACCCATTGATTTTTATTTCCTTTATATATATATTTATCTGTTTAGTCTGTCTTTACCTTTGCATAGTAATCAATCAATCTATCTATCTATCCCTATCAGTCAGTCCATACAATCGACTTATATACATCCTTCTATCTATAATATGTCAATCTATTTTTGTTATCAATACAATCTCCAATTAATACCTTCTTGTTATACATATCACATATGGACTTTCTATAATTCCCTCATTATAAGAATCACTATTGAAAATTATTCTATAGCTTTGTGGAAAAGAAATGCGAAAAAAAACAAACAATAACAACCCTGTACACTTCAATTCCCCTATATTTTTCCAATCTTGCTGAAGGATTAATTCCGCTAAATGGTTATAAATAATCGGAGAGCTTGTATCAATATATTGAACCAAAACACTATCAAGCAGTTAGTGAATTAGTGAATTAGTGAATGTTGGACTATTTATAGATACAAGTATAGTAGCTCGTTCTAATTATAGATACAAGTATAGTAGCTCGTTCTATTTATAGATACAAGTATAGTAGCTCGTTCTATTTATAGATACAAGTATAGTAGCTCGTTCTATTTATAGATACAAGTATAGTAGCTCGTTCTATTTATAGATACAAGTATAGTAGCTCGTTCTATTTATAGATACAAGTATAGTAGCTCGTTCTAATTATAGATACAAGTATAGTAGCTCGTTCTATTTATAGATACAAGTATAGTAGCTCGTTCTATTTATAGATACAAGTATAGTAGCTCGTTCTATTTATAGATACAAGTATAGTAGCTCGTTCTATTTATAGATACAAGTATAGTAGCTCGTTCTATTTATAGATACAAGTATAGTAGCTCGTTCTATTTATAGTATTACAAGGCAATTTATTCACCATAATAAATTATGGATGAGACCTTCTATTTATATCACACAAGTATAATTATGATTTATAATGTTATTACGGCTAGAGCCCCCATTCAATTTATGAAAATAATAGTTATAGTATTGTTATTATTAGTGTGAGTATCCTTGTATTAGTGAAGATCTTATTATATCATTCTGAAGTTTATTTGTAGTTGTCTAGAGTATTCCGTGGTTCTTATAATCCCCTGGCAATTCACATAACGTAGCTTTAGAGTTTTCAGTTGATTCACTTCATGTATAATTATTGGTGTGGCTCATATTATACAGCAAGAACCTCGATGTTGAGTGGTAGTGTAGATTATTAAAATAGTTGTATAAATATTACACATACACACATGTATATAACTTTGAAATATTGACGTTAACCAAGTTGTGTAGAAAGCAACGATAAATTTGGTTTAATTTACAACATCAATCCAGTAGGAATCCAAATAATATTATATACACAATCAAGAAATACACATATTCCAATTAGTAATGAATATCCTCAATGAACATAGCATTGTAGTTAATAGTAGAATAATAAATTTTCCATAATACAAATCAAATAGAAATGATACTCAGAGCGGAGAATATTTGATGTTACTAGATCGAATGCAAGCCAAGAACTGACTAAAAGTGTCGAATTGCGTAGAAATATATTACGGGTCAATCGTTGGAAAAACCAGACAGTCTAGTGACACGAATATTTTAATCAAGCCTGCATGTTGACTGCGTGATCAGATACCTTTTATTAAGAACAATCAATAATGCTCTAACAAAATAAGGAGAGACCGGACGACCTTGACATGCTGTATTCGCGTGCACAGTTCATGTTTTTATCGAGGTTAATAAAAAAACAATAATGCTTTAATTAGGTTAGGAAAAACCCGGGGAAAACCGTGAGCTGAGAAATATTTTGTATCGTTTAAACGCAATTCGCTTAAATGGTTTAGTTGGTTTATTAACATTACAATGTAGGGAATTTACGTTTCGTAACAGTCGCCCATACCAAAAGGAAAAGAACATTGCATACTAAACAATAGAAGTGTGCAATTTCTTTTAGAACCGCCTGCACTTAACTTTAGTTCTAAACAATATACAAAAAAAACTGACTCCACCTGGGTAGTCCGTTGAATAAGACAAGTGAGGGAAATAATTTATTCTATTAAACCCTCATCATATAGGATCTTAAGTTATCCTTAGACCATAACACATGTTCGCGTTATTCTAAAATTATACTCCCTGAGATATCATTCCTTATAAACATCATCATCTTATTTATAAGGTAAAAATCAACATAACTAATGTTATCATATTAAACAATTCAATCATTAATTAATTCAACTTAAATGAAATTAATATTTAAATAAACTTAAGAGTAAGAATTTAATCTTAAGTGTGTAAGCATGTGAAGTGTATGCACATTACTCTATCTTGGTTTTTACATAATCCCAACTATAGTTTGATTGTTTCAAAATAAGGATGTACATTTCTGTTCATTCATTATCTTACTAATAAAGAAAATTATGTCCATAAATCAATAATACTTAAAAGTAACTTATTAGGTTTTTTTCTTTTTCTTACAACAATAATAATATTTGTTTGAGCAAATGGAAATATTCATGGCATAAAATAAGGCATAAGATATTGCATAAAATAATCACAACATATTCATGTATTTATATTTTAAATGATCCAATTCTCTTTTTTATACATGAAGTTATCTATTTCCTTATACATTTGTTACATGCGCGATAGGGTGTCCGCGACGATGTTATCTTTTACCAATACGTAAGTTATTCTTAAGTTGTATGGTATTAACCCTATAAGGATGTTGTTTGACAGGTTTAACATTATCATCTTTTAAAACTACATCATGGGTAACCAAAGTTGTTTTGTTAGGAACATCACTAAACAAATTTACATGATCATAGATTAAACCCTTGATAGAAGTCTGTTCACCTGAGTCTAGATGTGCCAGTTTATCATTGAGGTTTTTAAGTGCTTCAGTGTTCTGAAGTTTACTTTCTATGATTGTCTTTTTAAATTTAGGCGGGGGTGTTTCAACAGTTTTGATAGCACTCACTGGCCTAATGTCAGTTTGTTCTTCCCTAACAACATAAGGTTTTAGCATGTTTATATGGCACAGTCTCTGTGTTTTCCTTCTATCAGGGGTTTTTACAATGTATGTTACATCACTGATTTTATCTAAAACCTGATATGGTCCTGTATATTTTGCACTCAGGGGTTGTCCAGACAATTGGGTCAACATGAGGACTTTATCACCAGGATGGAAACATCGGGATCTGGCCTTGACATCATAGTACCCTTTCATTCTTTTCTGAGCCTGCAAAAGATTATCTTTAACATGATTAAAAGCATGATAGATTCTATTGCTAAATTGTTCCACATAAGCTACGAGTCCAGTCTCTTCATCAGAATTTAACAAGGTTTCCTGCAACAGTTTTAGAGGTCCTCGAACTGAATGTCCAAACACTAACTCGAACGGACTGAATCCAAGAGATTCCTGCACAGTTTCTCTAGTCGCGAAAAGAGCGAATGGAATACCGCGATCCCAGTCTTCAGTGTTCTCAAAACAGTATGTGCGGAGCATGGTTTTCAGAGTCTGATGATATCTTTCTAGGGCACCTTGGCTTTGCGGATGGTACGCAGTTGAAGTTGCATGTTGGATGCCTAGTTTCTTTAAGACCTGGTTAAACAGCTTTGATGTAAAGTTAGATCCTTGGTCTGACTGTATAGTCTTTGGAAGACCGTATCTTGAACAAAATGCAATCAGTGCGTCAGATATCTTATCTGCGTTAATGGTGCGTAGCGGAATAGCTTCAGGATATCTCGTGGCAGTGCACATTATAGTGAATAAGTACTGGTGTCCTGTCTTTGTTTTAGGCAGAGGACCTACACAGTCTATTAGCAAGTGGCTAAATGGTTCTGCAAAGGCAGGTATTGGCTTTAGAGGTGCTACCGGTATAGTCTGGTTAGGTTTACCAACTATCTGGCATGTATTGCATGACTTGCAGTATTTTGTGACGTCACGATGTAGTCCAGGCCAATAGAAGTACGGAAGAATTCGACGGTAAGTCTTGTTCACTCCTAGATGACCAGCATATGGCGTATCATGAGCCATGTGTAAGATGTCATTACGATATATGGCTGGTACCACAATCTGACTTCCTTCTCTGCAATTGTCATTATCACATTTCACATCTCTCCAT
Organism: Anisus vortex; assembly: GCA_949126835.1. Lineage (NCBI taxonomy): Eukaryota > Metazoa > Mollusca > Gastropoda > Planorbidae > Anisus > Anisus vortex. The sequence continues at coordinate 35,241,439 of OX421506.1, read as the reverse complement.
TTTTGCATTAATATTCCCTCCTTCAGAAAAAATCCATTTCCTTTAATTTCTGCCTCCTGTTCAGTTATCACCTTTTTCTTCAGGTGTTTAATTCCTGAATCTCTATTCTGTTCTAATAGGAGTAATTGTCGAGGTGACAAATTACTTTCAGTAGTCTTGACTGAGGGACCACTCAAGATGTCAGCCAGGAAAGTTGCCTGTAGGTCAATTTCTGGTTCTATTTTTGACTTTGACATGGTTTCGACAGACTTTTGTTGTTGGGCCATACCTCTAGTGACGATGCATATAGGTTTGATAAAGCTCTCACTTTTATTAAGGCATTGTTTTTTCTTGGATATGGAATGCACCACATCTCCAGCAATATCATTTCCCAGTATTAAAGAAACACCTTTAAACGGAAGTGATTTGTATACACCCACAACTACATTTCCAGTGAAGTACGCACTCTTCAGCTGTATTTGATGCAAAGGAATTTGTACATTTTTCCTTGATACACCTTGAATAGTGAGATCCTGTCCTGTATATGTCGATTGTGACGTAGGAACAGTATTCTCTAAAAGTAGTGAAACCTCAGCCCCTGTATCACGGAGTATTCTGATGTTCTTTTCACTAGTGACACCATTTATTATGGATGACACGGTACCTTCTTCAATGAATGGTAAACAATTGCTTGGTATCTCAGTATCGATGAGATCTGTATCCAAGTTATTTTTGTAAGAGGTATGTTTAGTACTCATGATGGTTCTATCTGATATAGACTCCTTGGAGCTATGATTAGAATTAGAATTATTGAAAACCATTGTCTCTATTTCAGGAACTATTTCTGGTTTCAAGTTTCCTAGATACGTGTGTTTTGTCAGGTTATCTGCATTAGCACTAGGTATCTCTGTTTGAGTTCTAACATCCTTCTTTACATTTACATGAGTTCTTTGTTTTGGCATTGCTACATACGATAAGACAACATTCTTTTTATTCGGGTTCCCATTCAATATCCAGCACTTTTCCTTAGTATGTCCAATTCGTTTACAATGGCTACAGGTTGGCTTGGAATTTGTTGGACCTTCATTGCTCTGCTGATGTCTCTTTGATTGATAGGATTCATTTGGATTTATGGTTTTCTTTTCTACCTTCATATCTCGATTCTGGAATTTAGATTTATCAACTGTTGTAAATTTATTGCTGGAATGGATAATAACATATTCGTCTGCCATCACTGCTGCTGTTTCTACTTGTTCTACACCTTTGTCTGCTAAATGTATTCTTACATCACCTCTGATGTTATTGTTAAAGTCTTCCATTAGCATAAGATTAGCTAATTTATCAAAGTCTTTGTTTACACCTTTGGATCGAATCCATCTTTCAAAATATTTCTTTTTCTGTCTTAGAAAATCAACATGGGATTGTTCCTGTTCTTTCTTAGACTCGCGAAAAACTTTTCTATATTTTTCAGGTGTTAATGCATAACTTAGCAGTACTCTATTCTTGATCAGTTCATAATCATACAATTCCTCTTCAGTAAGACTTAATACAACATCAAGTGCCTTTCCTTTGTTCAGAGCTGAGCGTAGGAGTATAGCTTTCTTGCCCTCGGGAAATTGATAGTCTCTAGCGTTTCTCTCGAAAATCATGAAGAACTCTTCCACCGAGTTATCTTCAAAAACTGGAATATGTTTCTTAAACTTATACAGTTCTGCATCTGCTTCAGAGCTTGCATTCGAATGATTTGACGTACGAGACCTTGCTATCTCAATTCTTTCTTGGCTTGCTATTTTCTCTCTTGCTATTTCTCTTTCCATCTCAATTCTCTGGCTTTCTCTCTCTCTTTCCATCTCAATTCTCTTGTTTTCTCTTTCTCTTTCCATCTCTAATTCCATCTTTCTTAACTCAAGTTTAAATTTCAATTCTTCACTTAAGTCACCAGTTGTATGCTTTACTCTTTGTTTTATAGGAAAAGGTAATTCATCATCTGATTCATCATTAATGTTATCATTAGCAGTAGTTTCTTCAATAATTAGTGTACCTTGTTTTCTTAAACACTCAGTTACCTCTTGAAGTAATTTAGTTTTTGATGGCCTAGTTTCTGTGATAGAAATGCCCAATGATTTAGCCAATTCTTTTAGTTGTATCATCGACATTTTATTAAGCTGTTCTGAGGTTAGATCAAATATCTCTGGATCCAATGTAAGATTATTTGTGGCTTCCATTTTATATATTATTAAAAGTTACTATAAATCTTGTTAATAATACAATAAAGAGTCCAACTTACTTTCTGTCCTTTGAATAATTCACTACACCACACAGTTCAGATTTGTCACAACAAGGTCATAAAAATAATACTTTCTTAGAGTTACTCTGTTTGATAAGGTAATACACAAGATAATTTTCCAGGCTGAATAGTTAAGTTTTCCGATTCTCAATAGCAATGTTCAATTCAATCACAATCTTTAGTATATTGTATATTGTTCATATTTTCCAACACAATCCATCCAAGTTACGAGTATGTATTACGGCAGTTGTAAATAGTTTGTGTAAATAGTATAACGATTCTTGAAGTTGAAGTAAATCCTCTAAACGTTTGTTAGTAAATCACTGACGAGCAAAACCCATTTTATTACAAGGCAATTTATTCACCATAATAAATTATGGATGAGACCTTCTATTTATATCACACAAGTATAATTATGATTTATAATGTTATTACGGCTAGAGCCCCCATTCAATTTATGAAAATAATAGTTATAGTATTGTTATTATTAGTGTGAGTATCCTTGTATTAGTGAAGATCTTATTATATCATTCTGAAGTTTATTTGTAGTTGTCTAGAGTATTCCGTGGTTCTTATAATCCCCTGGCAATTCACATAACGTAGCTTTAGAGTTTTCAGTTGATTCACTTCATGTATAATTATTGGTGTGGCTCATATTATACAGCAAGAACCTCGATGTTGAGTGGTAGTGTAGATTATTAAAATAGTTGTATAAATATTACACATACACACATGTATATAACTTTGAAATATTGACGTTAACCAAGTTGTGTAGAAAGCAACGATAAATTTGGTTTAATTTACAACATCAATCCAGTAGGAATCCAAATAATATTATATACACAATCAAGAAATACACATATTCCAATTAGTAATGAATATCCTCAATGAACATAGCATTGTAGTTAATAGTAGAATAATAAATTTTCCATAATACAAATCAAATAGAAATGATACTCAGAGCGGAGAATATTTGATGTTACTAGATCGAATGCAAGCCAAGAACTGACTAAAAGTGTCGAATTGCGTAGAAATATATTACGGGTCAATCGTTGGAAAAACCAGACAGTCTAGTGACACGAATATTTTAATCAAGCCTGCATGTTGACTGCGTGATCAGATACCTTTTATTAAGAACAATCAATAATGCTCTAACAAAATAAGGAGAGACCGGACGACCTTGACATGCTGTATTCGCGTGCACAGTTCATGTTTTTATCGAGGTTAATAAAAAAACAATAATGCTTTAATTAGGTTAGGAAAAACCCGGGGAAAACCGTGAGCTGAGAAATATTTTGTATCGTTTAAACGCAATTCGCTTAAATGGTTTAGTTGGTTTATTAACATTACAATGTAGGGAATTTACGTTTCGTAACAATAGATACAAGTATATCAGCTCGTTCTATTTATAGATACAAGTATAGTAGCTCGTTCTATTTATAGATACAAGTATAGCAGCTCGTTCTATTTATAGATACAAGTATAGCAGCTCGTTCTATTTATAGATACAAGTATAGTAGCTCGTTCTATTTATAGATACAAGTATAGCAGCTCGTTCTATTTATAGATACAAGTATAGCAGCTCGTTCTATTTATAGATACAAGTATAGTAGCTCGTTCTATTTATAGATACAAGTATAGTAGCTCGTTCTATTTATAGATACAAGTATAGTAGCTCGTTCTATTTATAGATACAAGTATAGTAGCTCGTTCTATTTATACATACAAGTATAGTAGCTCGTTCTATTTATAGATACAAGTATAGTAGCTCGTTCTATTTATAGATACAAGTATAGTAGCTCGTTCTATTTATAGATACAAGTATAGTAGCTCGTTCTATTTATAGATACAAGTATAGCAGCTCGTTCTATTTATAGATACAAGTATAGTAGCTCGTTCTATTTATAGATACAAGTATAGTAGCTCGTTCTATTTATAGATACAAGTATAGTAGCTCGTTCTATTTATAGATACAAGTATAGTAGCTCGTTCTATTTATAGATACAAGTATAGTAGCTCGTTCTATTTATAGATACAAGTATAGTAGCTCGTTCTATTTATAGATACAAGTATAGTAGCTCGTTCTATTTATAGATACAAGTATAGTAGCTCGTTCTATTTATAGATACAAGTATAGTAGCTCCTTCTATTTATAGATACAAGTATAGTAGCTCGTTCTATTTATAGATACAAGTATAGTAGCTCGTTCTATTTATAGATACAAGTATAGTAGCTCGTTCTATTTATAGATACAAGTATAGTAGCTCGTTCTATTTATAGATACAAGTATAGTAGCTCGTTCTATTTATAGATACAAGTATAGTAGCTCGTTCTATTTATAGATACAAGTATAGTAGCTCGTTCTATTTATAGATACAAGTATAGTAGCTCGTTCTATATTATGTTGGTCCACGCTCATGTTGGTCCATGTTGAATTTGCGTTCATAAGTTTCAGTGGCCAAGGCATACAAGTGGAGTGTGTGGCCAGCACAAAGCCCAGCCGCCTTTTCTTTACTCCATTTAATTGTCTGGTACCCATCCCTCCTGGGTAGACTTAGGGCCACCCCTTCAGATTCGGAATAAAAGTCTGCCGTCATCCTGGATTCGAACTCGGGACCCTTGAAACGGCAATGCCATCGCTTTTGCTAAACCATCGATATTATATTGTAATATATATATATATATATATATATATATATATATATATAGGAGTAAGGAGTAACACAAATGCCCAACAAACCGTAATGGAAGTAAGCACATTAGAATTGGTACAATATGCAAAACTAAATTTGAAAAAGTGGCCTAGGTCTTTTTTTTTAAATCTTGGATTGCCTTTTAATGTTTAAGGTCTTAACATATATCTGTATAACTTTTAACATTAAATTCTCGAATAGTCAACAAAATTATTTTGTTTTTAAACTTTCAACTTTTAAGTATTTGCGTTAGTTTCAATAGTTATCAACGCATGCACAACATGTCATTGCAATCGGTTAATACTTACATCTCCCATGTGAAGCAAAATTCTTTAAAATATATTTTTTTTTTATATTATTTTCTTATTAGCATCTGTCCTTATCTTATCTTGCGCCTTGTGTTATTTTGCAATAACTTATGTCTTCATTCATCGATGTTAGATATATTTTTAGATATGTTTTCGACAGTTTATAGCAAATCCCTTTGCATTCACATAAGAGCTGAAACTGGACGGAATATTTTCTTTTGCCTACGTCAGTACCTTTCCGTTTCATTTCAGTACAGTTATATCAATTTACTAGTTCACTTAATGAGAAATCAGAGCCAGTAAAGATTGTATTTGAACACTATTGATATCTATTTATATATATATATATATATATATATATATATATATATATACTATTGAGTCGTTTGTTTATAGTAAAATATAACAGTCATCTGTTCAGACCTTTAACTTGATATTATCGTTACACTTCAATTAGTTTGAAAAACAAAATTTTAAAGGTTCTCTCATTGTAATTTGGATAAATTGTATGTTGATTTTTTTTAAGTTAAGATGAAAACAAATTGCCCGCTTCTTTCTACTAGATACACTGTGATCTAGCTGTCATGTGTAATTGTAAACAAGGTTTCCATGGTTACCTCTGAATACAGTTCTCACGTTGCTAGTTTCAAATACAGTGTTCAATGAAACGTGTGAAAGTGAAGATAATAGCTTATTGTGTACAGCAGAGCCAAAACCTGATGTACTTAGCCACATAGGCCTGGTAGAAATTTGTAGAAATAATTAGTCGTATAAAGCGTTAAGACCTCTAACTGTTTCTAACTAATACTGGCTCCCACGGAGAGTGCGTGGCCATTAAATACAGATCTGTATATATGATATTCTCTAAAATTGTTCTGACAATCTTTGAAGCTGATAGTTAGGCCTATGGACTTAACCTACTTGTTTTATAACAAGACACCACGTCCAAACTGAATGAATTTAATGTTTTCTTGCAATAAAATTGACTACAAGTTGGAACTATACGTTTTACAAAGTTTTTATTCAAACGTCGAGATTTGGGTAAAAGAAAATGGCACATTCATGAAAACCAAACA
>OX421506.1:34954924-35234896 GCA_949126835.1 Anisus vortex | reverse complement strand
CTACACACTGATAACTTTCTACCCACCCCGACAATCTTCTGCCCACACACACATACTGCCCACCCATACAATTTTTTGCCCACCCAGAGAATTTTCTGCCCACCCAGAGAATTTTCTGCCCACCCCAATCACTTTTCTGCCCACCCAGAGAATTTTCTGCCCACCCAATCACTTTTCTGCCCACACAGACACTTTTTCTGCCCACACAGCACATTTCTGCCCACGCTACTCGGCTACTGTGCTTTGATTTCCAACTTAAATCTGTGTATTAATTTTCCTCTTCCAAGAAATCCCGCTACTCCAATCCAACATTTTTTTCCAATAGCCCTGGTGCTCTCTGCCGCTTCCGCCTTTAGCATATAGTTTCTTTCCTTGAAAAATGTTGGTCGGTGTTTACAATTTCTCAGCCAAGGGCGTTGCATCTAGAGAAGAGCCCTCTGGAGCAGTGGTTCCCGGATGCCTGGTCTCAATTCTGTTACCTGTCCAAGAAATCTAAAATGAAAGAAAAAATATAGAAAAAAAAAAAAACAGGAATGAAAAAACAACGGAAAATCTTTCAAAAATTAAGGTCAAGCTTCTTGTGTTGTACAAGCGACGACCCTATGCCACTGTTTTTGACCTCATGTGGACATTTGTACATATTTCAACCAGATTTTAGCTTTTGGGCTTGGATATGCAGGCTTACTGACGTCAAAAGGGTGTCATTGACTTAGAGCACACAGATCTGCAGACTGCGGACAAAAGAAGAAGTAATAATACACATAATACAAAGCTAACAAAAAAAAATGTTGCGTTTAGATTCACGTGTGTAAAAAGTTACAGGGATAGTAGTATGTCTGAAATAAATGTTAACCATTTACACTGTAAAAGATAACCATTTACGTTTTACTATTCAGCTATTTACATTTCACTCTTCTGCCACAAAATACTAACGTGTGTGATAAAATCACTTGATGGTGAGAACAAATCGCGTTATATAAACTTTAAAAATATCGCACAATGCCAATGTGCTCGATACACTCGCGTACAACTACACAGAGCATCGATCCCGTGTCCAGTCAGTGTCACCAATAACAAAAATCAAGATATAGCGGGATTATGACAGTTCGGTGTACAGAGTGAGTAAACATGGAATCTCATATGACATCATAATGAAAATGTAGAACCAGATTTTTGTGTTTGATTAATAGAGCCGCTTCACTGATCGTTACCTTGTATGTAAATATAAGATTCTAATAGCCTTGAATAGCATTTATTATAAGATTAGATGTTTTGTGTAGCAATTGCATTCATTTATAGACAGTTTCATTTTCTTAAAACAAGTAAAGAGATTTCATTGATAAGACAAGAGTTGGGAGCTATTTCGTGAATCATGGTTCAGAGTTGGGAGTTATTTCGTGAATCATGGTTCAGAGTTGGGAGCTATTTCGTGAATCATGGTTCAGTTACACCTTGTACAGTACTCTACAATATTAGCCATGGACCGTGGTCAACGTTTGTGCTGTGGGCAGTTTCTATTATGTCACCCCTCCCTCCCCAATTGATGCACTATGGGCATGCTTATTTTGTTAAACCTAGAAACACTAGAGGACAGACGGACAAAGATTAAAGTAGTAATAATCCATTAGGCATTAAATTGTAATTTAAAAATACAACCCAATAACCACCTGTTGCAATGCTCAGATAAACATAAAGACAAAAACACTTTCCTTATCCCTTATGCGAGAACAAATGCGTATAAGTACTCTTTCTTCTCGAGTGGCATCCGGGCATGGAATGGGCTGCCTGAACAAACCACGAAAACGAGTAACTTAACATCATTTAAAACATTAATAAAAATGCAAGACTAGACTCAGATCACAAATGAGCGTAGGACGCAATAATCTTCTTTATAGAAGCAGCGTCTTTAATATATAAGATACATGGTTAATCCAGCAATGAATTTACTGGAGCTATACATATATATAATGACATGCAGTCGCCATCTTAGATCAACTTTTGGTGAAATGAACTTCTACCCTCTACCAACATTTTTCCTCATTTTTCAGCTCACATTATCAGACGCACCTGATTGCTCAATTGTAAAAATATTCTAACGGATAATTAGACACACAACTGGCAGGAGTGGCAGGTATGAGTAAATAGTCAATAGATGGACTCTCGCTACATTTAGTATTCCAAACCACTTGTTTAACTCATCGATTACAGGTGTGCGATTTTTTTTCTACAGTCGAGGTCACGATGACCTCCCCATTTACCTTTTACTTTCATTTACGTTTTTTTTTAACACGGAATAAATCTCAGTTTACTAGAGTCTCAGTTTACTAGAGTCTCAGTTTACTAGAGTCTCAGTTTACTAGAGTCTCAGTTTACTAGAGTCTCAGTTTACTAGAGTCTCAGTTTACTAGAGTCTCAGTTTACTAGAGTCTCAGTTTACTAGAGTCTCAGTTTAGTAGAGTCTCAGTTTACTAGAGTCTCAGTTTACTAGAGTCTCAGTTTACTAGAGTCTCAGTTTACTAGAGTCTCAGTTTACTAGAGTCTCAGTTTAGTAGAGTCTCAGTTTACTAGAGTCTCAGTTTACTAGAGTCTCAGTTTACTAGAGTCTCAGTTTACTAGTCTCAGTTTACTAGAGTCTCAGTTTACTAGAGTCTCAGTTTACTAGAGTCTCAGTTTACTAGAGTCTCAGTTTACTAGAGTCTCAGTTTAGTAGAGTATCAGTTTACTAGAGTCTCAGTTTACTAGAGTCTCAGTTTAGTAGAGTCTCAGTTTACTAGTCTCAGTTTACTAGAGTCTCAGTTTACTAGAGTCTCAGTTTACTAGAGTCTCAGTTTAGTAGAGTCTCAGTTTACTAGAGTCTCAGTTTACTAGAGTCTCAGTTTACTAGAGTCTCAGTTTACTAGAGTCTCAGTTTACTAGAGTCTCAGTTTACTAGAGTCTCAGTTAACTAGAGTCTCAGTTTACTAGAGTCTCAGTTTAGTAGAGTCTCAGTTTACTAGAGTCTCAGTTTACCAGAGTCTCAGTTTACCAGAGTCTCAGTTTACTTGATTCTCAGTTTACTTGATTCTCAGTTTACTAGTCTCAGTTTACTAGAGTCTCAGTTTACTAGAGTCTCAGTTTACTAGAGTCTCAGTTTACTTGATTCTCAGTTTACTTGATTCTCAGTTTACTAGAGTCTCAGTTTACTAGTCTCAGTTTACTAGAGTCTCAGTTTACTAGAGTCTCAGTTTACTAGAGTCTCAGTTTACTAGAGTCTCAGTTTACTAGAGTCTCAGTTTACTTGATTCTCAGTTTAGTAGAGTCTCAGTTTACTTGATTCTCAGTTTACTAGAGTCTCAGTTTACTAGAGTCTCAGTTTACTAGAGTCTCAGTTTACTTGATTCTCAGTTTAGTAGAGTCTCAGTTTACTTGATTCTCAGTTTAGTAGAGTCTCAGTTTACTAGAGTCTCAGTTTTACAAATTCTCTTTGTCCAACTTGTATTGTTTGATGTTCTTTTAACATTTCACACTTTGATTTACAATTTTTTCTAACATAGCAACGGGCTAATGTTATTGTTATCAAGATAACTGAATAGATTTTATTTTTTTGCAATTTGATGTGTGTTAAAGCTTGTGCAATTTATGTCCAAACAAATGCAATCTTATTCAATACAAGTTCTACATATTTTAAAACGAGTGCAAGATTGATCCACGGGACAAGTGCAACATTGATCAACTGGACAAGTGCAACATTGATCAACTGGACAATTGCAAGATTGATCAACTGGACAAGTACAACATTGATTAACTGGAGGAAAACGCTGTATAAAGAACTGAAAGAAAGCTGGAACCGAAGTGGCAAGGGATGAAGAAACTGTTTCAAGACAGAAAGGAGTGAATAAACTTTGTCGAAGCCATATAGCTAACTGAGGTTTTAAAGGACTTTGATTGATTGATTGATTGAAATAAAGCTCATCATATCTATTATAACGACAATTTCAATAAATCTCATTGCCCGCGACCAACATAGTTTTGCTATTAAAGAATGTTGTGAGCTATTTTGAGTGTGTGTATGTGTGGGTGTGTAAGAGAGTGAGAGAGAGAGAGTGAGAGAATAATAGTAGTGTTATTGTAAAAGGTAGTGGATGAGTGAATTCAACTGAGTTGTGTGTGAATGGGAAGGGAGTGGCGAGGTATTGAAGATGTGTAAGTGGAGACAAGAGGGATCTGAAGAACACTGAAGATAGGTAGAGGAAAATAAAATGGCGTTGAAAATGTATAAAATGGTCTCTGATGTTGTTAATTAAGTAGTAGCAGTCATAACACAGAAGTTTTGAAATATTTTTGGTTTGCCTTTTAATTCACTATATAAACACCCATCCTGCCAGTTCTAATTGGGAGTTATGGTTCATCCACATCAGCCTCCTTCACTACTCAATGTGTTGGCATTACCAAGGGAAACAGCTGTGGCGTTGTAATTAGCTTACATGCACTAAACTGTCGTCTGCAAATGATCACGCCCACTTCATGGCCTCCCACGTAATCCCTTACATTGTTTGCCAAGATGGTTTTCTCGTATCTTGTTCAGAAATCCGAGAAACAGATCTAATTGTATTTTTTAAATGTGTTCTTAGTTTAATTTAAATTTGCTTAGGCCTCCAATTAGTGACGTCACTTACTACGAAAACAGCGAATGATTCTGAGTGCAATTAATTTGTTCTACATTGGAGCGTGGGAGGGGGGAATATGTGCAGCGTTGCCATGGCAACATATTCAGATATTTTTTTTAAAGGTTGAAAAAAATGAGCTGGAAGATACAAATCACGTCTGCTATACTTCAGACAAAAAATAAGATAAGAGAGAAGAAGATATAAGAAGAGATAAGCAAAGATGAAATGATAAGATAACGTAACATTGAACCAACGGATCTTCAAAGATCTATATAGTAAAAGAAATATAACATAAGAGATTGGTTTGCAATCAAACAAACAAACTGTTACAGTTTTGGTTTTATGTGAAGTAAACAATAGGTCACATTACTATAGGCTTTAGAGGATATTTCTGAACAGTTATGTGTGTGGGTCGTGTGAGTGTATGTGTTCTCGGGCATGTGAGTGTATGTGTTCTCAGGCATGTGAAAGTGTGTGTTCTCAGGCATGTGTGTGTGTGTTCTCAATTCAAGATTTGAGTTAGCCTAGACAAAAACATAAATAGGTCAGTAAAACAGTAAGGTATCCCGTCAGACAAATTTGATGAATAGGGAATGTGAAGCAAGCTTCACAAGTTTCCGTGGCAAAAAAACTACTATATGATTGTGTTGTCAGTCAATGTCCAACCGCCTTTACTTCCCTCTGGGATAACGCCAGGCAGATAGAAGTTATATTTGAAAAAAAATGTTAATATAAAGCTCGTATTCTATAATTATTTGTTCATTGTTTGTTACATTGACAATGTTTCCCCAGCATATAGTACCACCCCCATCCCCCCGTCCAACAATTCGCGTGTTGGCTATAATTTCATTGTTATTTTAAGTTGGTTCTCTATAATTCTGTAACAGTTTGATGCTACTTCAGTAAAGTTTAACAGCTTGAGGAAACAATGCAATCGTTGAGTCGGTACATTCAAGCATGTTAACTTTGTGAAGTTGTAATGATCTATTGTTCTTTAATTCATGTGTAGATCTATTCGCAATTGTAACCTTTCCTACTCAAGTCCCAATTTCTCTAAAACTTGCTCCTCAAACTTTAATTTTGGAGTCTTTTAAACATACTAGACTATATATAAATTATGACGTCTTTTAAACGGACTATATTTACATACATTGTGAAGTCTTTCAAAGTGACTAGTTCTATTTGTACATAAAATGTTAAGTCTTTCAAAGAGACTAGTTCTATTTGTACATAAATTGTGAAGTCTTTCAAAGTCGCTAGTTCTATTGTACATAAATTGTGAAGTCTTTCAAAGTAGCTAGTTCTATTTGTACATAAATTGTGAAGTCTTTTAAAGGGACTAGTTCTATTTGTACATAAATTGTGAAGTATGTTTGGACTTTTTATCTATCAATCCTGTTTAATAAATAAGTTTTATAAATTAAAAAAGACAAAAAAAAAACCACTAACTTTTTTTTAAAAATTAACAAACTATTTGAAACGAAACATTTACAATGTGACTAGTTTCTAAGACCCTAGCTTTTAGTTATACAAACCTAGACACATATGACACCAAAGGGAAAAACATGAAACATAGAATTATGGGGAATAACCTAGCATGCATGTAGCAGCACAAAGAAAGGGAAAACAAAGATGAACACAAAGCCCCAATAATGAATGCCATTAAAAAAAGGGAGACTATCACTTTTACAGGAAGGATCAACAAACAACAGACGATAAACGTAGAAGAAAAACACCCAGGATTGTATAACAAGAAAAAATTGGAAGAAAACTTGTTTCATCCATTTTTCACAGCGCAGCTAATCTATGTTCTTTTAGTTCAATAGTTTTTCTTCTTTGATGAAAAAAACAACAACCCATTTACATTTTGTTTTGTTGTTGTTCGTTTTTGCTTTTCCACCTAGATATTTTTCTTATCTTTATTTTTAAAAAACTGGTTTAAGCCACTTCACCGCTCGACTTGCTACTTCCATTAACACAACATAGAGAGGGGGGTGGGGGGAGGGGGGGGGGGGACTAAGCCACTAAAGTCTGCTTCTGCAGACGTTCAATGACATAGTAAAGCAGACCTCACATCTTTTACGTGGGTTTCTCATCGTGCGGGAAATAAGAGGCGCGTGGGTTTTGTTGTTTACTTCATGATTTACAATGAAGTTATAATGTTTATGAGTTTGTGGTTGTTATTGTTTTGTTAATCTTGCAGGTGTCTGTGCTGTGTTCTGAGTGATTTTACGTTTTTATGTCGTCCTTCTTATTTAAATCAATTACATTGTTGAGTCTTGGATAAAAAAAACAACGACAACTAATTGAATTAGCAACAGATTCAACACAACTTATAGTTTTCGATATTCTTTATTTTATTTTTGGAATTTTTCCACTTAATATAAATCTATTTATGTACTCACTAATAATAAAATACAGAGGGTGTGTGCGCAGTAGGAGGCTCGCCGCGGGAAAGACTTGAAACGCAGATCGATCTTCACTGGCACGCAGGAGACCCCTCCTTCCCCCCCCCCCCCCCCCCCCCACAAAGGTAATTCAAGTCTGTTCTTTAAAAAAAGGACAGGCTGTTGGCACGCTCAATGAATTAGAAATCCTTATTAAAAGGTTGCCGATCCCTGCAATAATATATAGCGGTGGAATGCAACTGGTGGTCAGCAGACGATAAGAAAGCCAGTCAAGGCTTTTAGTTTGGTCCAACGCTGAGTTTTTAACGGCCATTCTTTGTTCATATTTTTTTCACATTAAGAATATATGGCCCTGAAATGTTGTAACAAATTCTTTATATGGCCCAGAAATGTAACAAATTCTTTATATGGCCCAGAAATGTTGTAACAAATTCTTTATATGGCCCAGAAATGTTGTAACAAATTCTTTATATGGCCCAGAAATGTTGTAACAAATTCTTTATATGGCCCAGAAATGTTGTAACAAATTCTTTATATGGCCCAGAAATGTTGTAACAAATTCTTTATATGGCCCAGAAATGTTGTAACAAATTCTTTATATGGCCCAGAAATGTTGTAACAAATTCTTTATATGGCCCAGAAATGTTGTAACAAATTCTTTATATGGCCCAGAAATGTTGTAACAAATTCTTTATATGGCCCAGAAATGTTGTAACAAATTCTTTATATGGCCCAGAAATGTTGTAACAATTTATAATAAAAACATCTTCCTATTTAACCCATTCTTTCTTTCCTCTTCTTCTGTAACTCCGCCCCCCCCCCCCCCCCGCCGGTCACGTGAAGTATCAGTTAAGTGACAGTGAAGTGTGAGGTCATGACCAACATAAACGGCCGCATTTGTCACCAACTATTTATTTAAAAAAAAAAAAAAAACTATTTCTGGCGTAATAAACCAAGACGAACACAAAAATGGAAGTGAAGCAGTGGCTAAGAGTTTAAATGTTCTGACTACGGAAGTGGGGGGTGAGAGTGGGCGGGAAATACCTCGGACTACGGACAAAAGTACTAGATTAGTGCTCGCTCGTTTATTGAAAGTAAAACGGAGGCCGAATGGAACTTGAAAAAAACATGATTTCTGGAATTGGGGCATGGCACTTTGGGGGAAACTGGCTCTAGTCTGGAGATTGCGAAATGGTGACTGGAGTTTTGACGGAGCCACTCGTCTCGATCGCTGAATTAAAAAACTAACAAGATCTGGGGTTTTAATTGCAGACTTCAGAAAAAGGTTATTATTTTCTTATTAAAGAAAAGTCCATCGTCTTACTGGCGAAACTAGACAACAACAACTATCTCAGTTTTGTATGGATGTTGTTGTCTTACATTGACTATTTGTGATATTGATTTTTTTTTAACTTACAAAATTAATAAAGTTATAGTTATAGGTCTAATAATAACTCTCTCTCTCAAACACTATCTCGCCTTTACCGTCCGTCACTCAAACTCTCTCTCTCTCTCTCTCTCCGCATCTTTCTACCAAACTCTGACTATCTGTCCATCTCTTGATGGCTCGAATTTGTTCTGGATCTATATGTCTCTAGTTCCCTCTAGCGCATCCAGCATCTACAATCTACATTATAAAGTGTTTATATAATGAAACATACGTTTTAAGTACATAAAAAAACAACAGTTCATTTAATGGGCCGTATTGCTGATGAGAGTTAACACCCTTGCCCCTTATACAAGTCAATATTTTATGACTGACTTGTAAATTACAATTTAGCAAATCTTATAAGTTTCTTTTTCTCGTTTTTGTGTGTGTGTGTATCTGTGAGAATTTGTGTGTTTGTGTGTTTGTATGTATGTATGTATGTGACTGTGTGGCTGTCTGTGCCGGAGAGAGCGGTGTGTCCACGTTTATATCCACAGGTTAAAACTAGGCTCTGTGACGTCACGTCCTAGTTTTACTGCAGTTGTTTGCGTGTATCTCTTTGTGTGCGTGTATGTGTGTGTCTCTGCACGCGGTCATCTTATCCGTCCTGTGGCCAAGGGACGTAATTTAAAAATCGATTCCTGCAGGATTCAAGAGCTCAAAAAGAGCGGGAAATAGAGGTGACTGAGTGTTTTTTTTTATAAAAATGGTTTTTGCGGGGAGTGATGGGAGGGAAGCCATTGTCTGCTGTTCATGGCAGTCCTTTCTTTTACGCATAGATTATATGCGTGACTGTACTATTAATAGAACACATCTGAAAACTTTAATAATTCGTTTCACTGGACATTAGCAGTTGACCATGCGCGGACCATAAGTCTATGTATGACATCATTCTACACAGAAATAAGTTCAATTGGTTATTTGTCTTTTCTTAAAGTCAAAATTTAAAAAAATTTATGAGTCTAAAAAAGCAAACAGGAAGCAACCTTTGTCTTAAAGATAGTTCCCGTGTCTTGACAGTTCCCGTGTCTTGACAGTTCCCGTGTCTTGACAGTTCCCGTGTCTTGACAGTTTCCGTGTTTTGTCAGTTCCCGTGTTTTGACCGTTTTTTCTTTCTTGATAGTTCCTGCCCCTTGACCCTTCAGGTGTCTTGCCAATTGTCGTTTCTTTACAGTTCCAGTGTCTTGTCAGTTCCGTGTCTTCCAAAATTCTGTGTCTTGATAGTTCCCATAATGTGTATTTCTCTCTGACCGTTCCAATTACACCTACATTCTTTTTGCGTCTATACTGGACAGTTTCCTGAAATATAAGACATAGACAACGTTTGTTTTAACGATGATTTACATTCGTCAGTTTTAATGCACGCTTCCACGCAAATTGTATAAAACACAACAAATTGTTCATTTCATGTTTTGCTCATACATTTGTTTTCATGAAGCGATGGATGAAGATAAGCATTCTATAATTAGAGTTATACTTAACTTAAGCCTGAAATATATAGAAAAAAAAACAACAAAATACACGTTTGAATGTGACGTAGATAAATGTAGCTACATAAACTAATGAACTGTTGGAAGCTACTTTCTGAGCAAACGCCATTTAGAGAATAGATTTCAGAAACTACACCAGTGGTTCCCATGTGGTGCTCTTCTTGAACAGCGGCGTCTTTATGAAGGCGCCGAGTAATATTATAAAGGGTTTTAGAAAAATATCTAACAAAACCTTAGGCCTCATGAAAAAATTACATTTACAAATGTAATAAAAATATAACACTAAAATGCTATCTCACATTAGTTAGACCTATACAAGAATATGCATCTTCTTAAAAAATAAGAACAAATTCAGAAAAGAGCTGCAAAAGCTCATTACTAGCTAGTATTCACAATTGACAAGAGTAACACCAATAGTTAACTCACAACAAAAAAATGCAAGACTAGACGGATAAGCGTAGGGCGCAATAATCATTTTTATAGAAGGAGCGTCTGTAATTTCTAAGATAAAATTAATTCTATGTACGTGTGTGTGCTTGGCTTTAGAATACGTTAGTTGGCAGCGCTTTACAATTAAAGTATTAGAAGAAGTATTATAATTATTATTATTACTTTTAAAAAGGAGTTGGCGAGAGAACAAAATGTGAGAACCTTTGCGCTGCTACAATTTTTTTTAGTCTAATAATGAAGGAAATCCTTTTGATGCCGTACTGAGCTATGTCCATTATGTTATAGAGGCGTCTTAGATCATTACCGCTCAGGCTTCTGTATCCAGTTGAGTTTCGCTTCTCTGAGGATTGTGGAGGGAAATTGCTTGGAAAATTGCTGTTAGGGTGGCGGGGCCAGCCTGTTGGAGAGGTGGGCCAGCCTGTTGGAGAGGTGGGCCAGCCTGTTGGAGAGGTGGGCCAGCCGGTTGGAGAGCACACGAGCACAAACGCCAAAACACCTTCACACTTTCACACATAACCACACATGCAAGCGGCCACAGGCAGTTCACAGGCTGGCCCACCTCTCCAACAGGCTGGCCCACCTCTCCAACAGACTGGCCCACCTCTCCAACAAGCTGGCCCATGTGTATGTAGTTTGATAGAATGTTCATGAAAGGGTGAGTTGGAGATAGAACGATAGATTGAGGATGGAGAAATAGAACGATAGACAGATGAGTAGAAAGGAAGATTAGGAGAAACATGGCGGAGAGAGGGAGATACCGAGAATGCAATAGAGAGTAGAAAAGAGAAATGGGTTGACAGTGATGAAAGGATGTTATAGTGGGATGGGGAGACCGTGATAGAGATAGAGAGATAGATAAAGAGTAAATGGAGAGAGAGAGAGATAATAAAGAGAGAGAGAGAATAAAGCCCAACTGAATTGATTCTCACTAAACTAGCAATCACCAGTCTCTAGACAAACATTTTACGCTGTTACGGAATTCAATAAAATATTTTAAGAGGGAACTAATTAAATCTCATCACAATCTTGTGTTCCCTCCACACACTCACACACTCTCTCACTCACTCTCTCTCTCTCCCTCCCTTCTCCTTGTACTAACACATTTAGCCTCTCATCTCAAGTTTCTATCAAATTTCTCTCGTTTATGTTTACCCTTCTTTCCCTTGCCATTTTATTTCTTGCCAATGTTTCTTTTTCCATGTTCTTTATAAAAAAAACAACAACAACAACAAATGACAGCAAAATATAAACCCACTGACCTGTAATTTCAGTCGGTCGAGGTCAGGAAAAGTTGGATGAGATTCTATTTCATGTTTAAATATAGAAACTAATAATACATCCATTTTATACTGTATTACATTCCCCATTGACAGAGTCGCGCTAAGAAGTTAATATGGCATGCAATTGACGGGTAATTAATTTCTTGGTTGGCACCCAGACATTATCAATTTACTTTGAATGGGCATAAAAATAGAATGTTGTTTTTTGATGCCAAACTAGTCATTTTAATACACTGTGAATTGTAAATAGGACATTTTATTTGATTATGTCAGAATCAAGTTACATCACTCTGGAAATAGATCTTTCATATTGAATATGTACCAAAGTAATTAATAGATCTTTCATATTGAATTTGTACCAAAGTAATTAATAGATCTTTCATGTTGAATTTGTACCAAAGTAATTAATAGATCTTTCATATTGAATTTGTACCAAAGTAATTAATAGATCTTTCATATTGAATTTGTACCAAAGTAATTAATAGATCTTTCATATTGAATTTGTACCAAAGTAATTAATAGATCTTTCATATTGAATTTGTACCAAAGTAATTAATAGATCTTTCATATTGAATTTGTACCAAAGTAATTAATAGATCTTTCATATTGAATTTGTACCAAAGTAATTAATAGATCTTTCATATTGAATTTGTACCAAAGTAATTAATAGATCTTTCATATTGAATTTGTACCAAAGTAATTAATAGATCTTTCATATTGAATGTGTACCAAAGTAATTAATAGATCTTTCATATTGAATTTGTACCAAAGTAATTAATATATCTTTCATATTGAATTTGTACCAAAGTAATTAATAGATCTTTCATATTGAATTTGTACCAAAGTAATTAATAGATCTTTCATATTGAATTTGTATCAAAGTAATTAATAGATCTTTCATATTCAATTTGTACCAAAGTAATGAATTGAACTTTCATATTGAATTTGTACCAAAGTAATTCACGAATAATCCTATACATTACTATAAGTGTGCCTAAGTATATATTTATCTTAAAGAATCCTCTCCCCCCCCCCCTCCCCCGGTCAGACCAATTTGATCCATATGGCCTGTAAAGCAACGCTCTCACAAGTTTCTGTAGCCACGGCATGCTAGAAGATTGTGTGGCTCTGACACCGTTACAATTTTCTAAATGTCAGGTACCCATCAGAGCTGAGTACTCGAGGACACCCTCCATTAACCCTTGTCTTCACCAGGATTCGAACCCGAGGACATTCGGTACTCCAGCCGAACGCACCGCATATCGGCCACAGTGTCCAATTCAACCTTAAAGCACTAACATAATTATCATGTATTATATTTGCCTGCAAAATATAAACAATTTTTTCTTGTCCGATTTATTATTGACTTATGTCACGTGACATTAAGCAGATGTCAATTCTGACATCTGGCCATTGGCTTGCTCCACACGATTCCTGGCAGCTGGAGGTGTTATCATTTTACATGACATTAAGATAATAGAAGATAATGCAATGTAATGTTTGTTATACAACTCTGTGACTTCACTATAAAGATTGCTCATGTTTTCACGTAAAAAAAGAAGTTCAATTTGAATTAAAATGCAGCCATTTGCATAATAAGAGATTTGAATCTAGCCTAGATGAATTCTTCAGAATATGTTCTTTTAAAATATAAAGCCTGGATTTTGTTTATAAATAGTTCCATCGATTCCTCAATAGTTTCGTATTTATCTTATAGTGTAAATTGTTCCAATTTAATCTTGGATCATCCAAATTATTGCAATAAAAAAATCTTCCTTTAACTAATTACAAAAATTTGTTGTTTTCGCTAAGTTTGTATTGTGTTGGCTATATGTAAATCTCAGTTTGTATTGTGTTGGCTATATGTAAAGCTCAGTTTGTATTGTGTTGGCTATATGTAAAGCTCAGTTTGTATTGTGTTGGCTTTATGTAAATCTCAGTTTGTATTGTGTTGGCTATATGTAAATCTCACTTTTTAAACATAACTTACTGGCATGAAAATTACTCCATGAATAAAAAAAGTCGATTTTTTTCAACACAAAAATTGTTTTATGTACCTCCTAGTTCATTGTGGAAATTTCTACGCGGATGACGTCACACACACACAAGAAAGATAACTCTTTTGTATATTATTTATCCCGTACGACCCCACACCCAACGTTAAAAGCGTGTTGACTTTTTTTTTCTTCTGCCTGAAAGTTGCAATATACCAAGTCTGAACTGTTGTACCATTAATGATGTCTTCTTTGACCACATAATATATTCTTAACTCTTGTAATGGTTCTCTACTCCTTAATAAGGAAGTTACACTCCACCCGCTTGCCACGTTTTGAGCACATGTCTTATCTAGTCTTCTGCTGGCTCTTCCGCTCTTTTGTGTGTTTTAAATATAACTAACCAAGAAAAGTTGCGTACACATAACAAGGAAATGGTATCAAATATTTGTTAAAGTTTTTTTTTTTTTTTTTTTTTTTATTGCTTGACAATTCTCATGTCTTGATTGTGCTTAGGCTTTCGAAAAATTGATTTAGTGAAAAATTGAAGACAGAAAATAAAATTAAGGATTTGAAAATGACAAATAAATTCCAAGACAGACAAAAATAAAAATGTGTGGAGGTGGATGAAATCATTTAATATAGATATAAAGAAAAGATAGGACGTGGATAACATGCCTGGATACAAAGATAGGACGTGGATAGCATGCATGGATACAAAGATAGGACGTGGATGTAGATCTGGATGATACAGTGGGAGAAAAAATAAAGAGTAAACATAAAGATAGATAGTTTGAAAGATAGATGTAGATAGACAGACAGGAAAATAGATATATTAAATATATAGATAGACTTATTGAATGATAGACACAGATATAAAGGCAAGTCACAAATAGAAACTACAGAGTATAGACCAATAAAGTAAACTTTCAGTATAGACCAATGAAGTGAACAGTGAATATAGACCAATGAAGTGAACATTCAATATAGACCAATGAAGTGAACATTCATTATAGACCAATGAAGTGAACATTCAGTATAGACCAATGAAGTGAACAATCAATATAGACCAATGAAGTGAACATTCAGTATAGACCAATGAAGTGAACATTCAATATAGACCAATGAAGTGAACTTTCAGTATAGACCAATGAAGTGAACATACAATATAGACCAATGAAGTGAACAGTGAATATAGACCAATGAAGTGAACATTCAATATAGACCAATGAAGTGAACATTCAATATAGACCAATGAAGTGAACATTCAGTATAGACCAATGAAGTGAACATTCAATATAGACCAATGAAGTGAACATTCAGTATAGACCAATGAAGTGAACATTCAAAATAGGCCAATGAAGTGAACTTTCAGTATAGACCAATGAAGTGAACATTCAATATAGACCAATGAAGTAAACAGTGAATATAGACCAATGAAGTGAACATTCAGTATAGACCAATGAAGTGAACATTCAATACAGACCAATGAAGTGAACATTCAGTATAGACCAATGAAGTGAACATTCAATAAAGACCAATGAAGTGAACATTCAGTATAGACCAATGAAGTGAACATTCAATATAGACCAATGAAGTGAACATTCAATATAGACCAATGAAGTGAACATTCAGTATAGACCAATTAAGTGAACATTCAGTATAGACCAATGAAGTGAACATTCAGTATAGACCAATGAAGTGAACATTCAGTATAGACCAATGAAGTGAACATTCAGTATAGACCAATGAAGTGAACATTCAGTATAGACCAATGAAGTGAACATTCAGTATAGACCAATGAAGTGAACATTCAATATAGACCAATGAAGTGAACATTCAGTATAGACCAATGAAGTGAACAGTGAATATCAACAAATGAAGTGAACATTCAATATAGACCAATGAAGAGAACATTCAATATAGACCAATGAAATGAACATTCAGTATAGACCAATAAAGTGAACATTCAGTATAGACCACTGAAGTGAACATTCAGTATAGACCAATGAAGTGAACAGTGAATATAGACCAATAAAGTGAACATTCAGTATAGACAAATGAAGTGAACATTCAGTATAGACCAATTAAGTGAACATTCAGTATAGACCAATGAAGTGAACATTCAATATAGACCAATGAAGTGAACATTCAGTATAGACCAATGAAGTGAACATTCAATATAGACCAATGAAGTGAACAGTGAATATAGACCAATGAAGTGAACATTCAATATAGACCAATGAAGTGAACATTCAGTATAGACCAATGAAGTGAACATTTAGTATAGACCAATGAAGTGAGCATTCAATATAGACCAATGAAGTGAACTTTCAGTATAGACCAATGAAGTCAACATTCAATATAGACCAATGAAGTGAACAGTTAATATAGACCAATGAAGTGAACATTCAGTATAGACCAATGAAGTGAACATTCAGTATAGACCAATGAAGTGAACATTCAGTATAGACCAATGAAGTGAACATTCAGTATAGACCAATGAAGTGAACATTCAATATAGACCAATGAAGTGAACATTCAGTATAGACCAATGAAGTGAACATTCAATATAGACCAATGAAGTGAACTTTCAGTATAGACCAATGAAGTCAACATTCAATATAGACCAATGAAGTGAACAGTTAATATAGACCAATGAAGTGAACATTCATTATAGACCAATGAAGTGAACATTCAGTATAGACCAATGAAGTGAACATTCAGTATAGACCAATGAAGTGAAGAGTGAGTATAGAGCAATGAAGTGAACATTCAGTATAGACCAATGAAGTGAACATTCAGTATAGACCAATGAATGAACAGTGTAACAGTAAGAGCAGAAAGTTATCTATGTCTATAATTCAAAAATCGAAATGTATGTGTGTGTGTGTGAGGCGGGGGGGGGGGTGTAATGACTTTCTGATTTCCTCCAATGATGCCCCAAGGGCCAATCACATTGCTGCGCGTGATAAAATCTTCTTCGGTGTTAAAATATTCTAACTGCAGACTCCGGCAGTCTGGAATTTCCGAGAAAGTCTGGATATATCTTCACCGGAAATCCCACCTAATTCTGCGTCATTCTTCTTCTTCTATCCCATAACCCGAGCGAGGGTCGTTGGGGCACCATTTTTTGACAGTTGGATAATTTTACGCCATTTGTCTCGGTCCTGCGCCGCCCTCTGGGAGTCTGCAAGACACAAGCCGGTCCACTCCTTGATGTCATCATCCCATCGTCTCTTCTGCCTGCCTCTCTTTCTTCCACCTCGCACTGTGCCCTTCAGGATGGTTTTCGACAGGCCTTAGGATCTTGCCACATGCCCATACCATCGGAGTTTTCTGGATTTAATGGCACTGAGTAGATCCTCATGAGGGCCGATGACGTAGGTGATTCGCTCACGGACAGCCTCATTTGTAACTCGATCTTTGTAGGAGATGTTTAAAATTTTACGTAGGCATCTCATTTCCATGGCTCTGATTATTTTCTGGAGATCCGCAGTAAGTGTCCATGTTTCACAACCGTACATAAAAACTGCACTCGCCAGGGAGCGCATCAGATCATTAGATCCCCATATTAACTAAAAATCTAGAATTAAAAAAACACATAAAATATAACATGTAATTTCGCCGGCCATTAAGAAATGAATAAATTTTTCAAAGAATCTTCGTCCTCTCTATAATTTTTATGGCCTTTCTTTTTAAAAATTGTGTTGTTTTGTTTTTTAAGCTGATGGAGGAGCGTTAGTCCCACTGTATATTTGTTTAACCTTTAGTTTTTTGAAGATGAAGTTTTATTAGGACTTTAGATGGTGTATCTTTTCTTAAATGTTCATTTTACTATAGTTAAGTTTTAGACTGTTTTTGGGTTATTTTATGTCTCATAATCATAACAATATCCAGGGTTGGGTACTGACCTGACATCCCCCGAGCTTAATCGCCAACTATCTGACATCTAGATGACATCTATATGAAATCTATATGACCTATATCTCAATCAATTAATAAAGATCTATCTGACTTATGTCTATTTAGCATCTATGTATCTACTTATCGTTCTGTCTTTCTGTCTGTTCATCTATCTATCTCTAAGACATATATCTGTCTGTCCATTCCTCTCTCTGACATCATTCTATCTGTCCATCTTTCTAGTTCTCTGACCATCGTCCCCATCATCTATCATTGGCTCCATAGCCTCGGAAGACGATTAAATTTGCGCCTATGGGATTTCGCCAGCCCATGCAGCATTGGCTGTATCTGTGGAGACCTATACCTGATCGACAGGCTCTGCCGCATCTCTGGCACTTGAAAGTGGGATCGTTGGAGTTGGTCGTGGGCAGCCTATGTTCTTTATTTTTCTTTGCTGCTCTTTTAGCCTCCGCGAGAAGACAAAGTTTGCTGTCTGCAGTTCTCTGACAACCTTCACCTATCTCCATCTCCCTATCTCCCAGTCATCAAGTATGCCCACCTACGTGTACGACTGACTTCTATATTCACGTTTTACATTGAAAACTAACGTTCCTCGAGTTTTATTTTCCCCTCTAGCTTTCTCTAACGACTTGTTAACTTTAGTTTCATTACCGAAATGTATTGGTGGTTTTCCCGATTCTTCTTCTTATACATTACAGACGCTCCTTATATAAAGAAGAGTATTGCGTCCTACGCTCATCCGTGGTCCGAGTCTAGTCTTGCATTTTTATTAATGTTTTAAATGATGTTAAGTTACTGGTTTTCCTGGTTTGTTCAGGTAACCTATTTCATGCCCGAATGCCACTCGGGGAGAAAGAGTATTTATAAGTGGGGAAACACCAATGAATTGAAAACTTCCTACTGATCCCAAAACCTGTTTCACTTTTTAAAACACAGTTTGTTTTTCGATTTTTTTTACCAATGTTGATTTTGCTCAGGATCTGATCCATTTAGTTCATAAAAAAACAGCAGCGATGTCTTAAAGATTGTATAGATTGTCGGATGCTTTATTTCCAACAGAATGAGTCATTAATAAGAAACAAATTCGAGCTAACTTTTTAAAGCAGTAGAAAAACGTCACAATTGGCAGTCCGATTTCATGTTGACATCTTTTGTTTAACAGTTTAACTCTAAACAGCTTTATTTACACGCTATAAACTATAGATGTATATTATACCCAAATTATTTATGGACTTTATAATCTTTTCTTTATTATGTTGCAATGAACATTGAATGTGAGAATATTTTCCTTATTATGTTGCAATGAACATTGAATGTGAGAATATTTTCCTCCTTTTATGATACTTTAAATAATGAATTAGTTGAGGAAGTGATGGAAATTGAGCCAATAAAAATAAAGATTCATATTTTTTTCATTCAAGGTTTTTGTATTGCAGAATTAATTATTGTTGTGAGCTATTGTGAGAGTGCGTGTGTGTGCATGAAAGAGAGACAGAGAGAGAAATAATAGTAGTGTTTTTGTAAAAGGTAGTGTATGAGTGAATTCAACTGAGTTGTGTGTGAATTCAACTGAGTTGTGTGTGAATTCAACTGAGTTGTGTGTGAATTCAACTGAGTTGTGTATGAATTCAACTGAGTTGTGTGTGAATTCAACTGAGTTGTGTGTGAATTCAACTGAGTTGTGTGTGAATTCAACTGAGTTGTGTGTGAATTCAACTGAGTTGTGTGTGAATTCAACTGAGTTGTGTGTGAATTCAACTGAGTTGTGTGTGAATTCAACTGAGTTGTGTGTGAATGCAACTGAGTTGTGTGTGAATTCAACTGAGTTGTGTGTGAATTCAACTGAGTTGTGTGTGAATGCAACTGAGTTGTGTGTGAATTCAACTGAGTTGTGTGTGAATTCAACTGAGTTGTGTGTGAATTCAACTGAGTTGTGTGTGAATTCAACTGAGTTGTGTGTGAATTCAACTGAGTTGTGTGTGAATTCAACTGAGTTGTGTGTGAATTCAACTGAGTTGTGTGTGAATTCAACTGAGTTGTGTGTGAATTCAACTGAGCTGTGTGTGAATTCAACTGAGCTGTGTGTGAATTCAACTGAGCTGTGTGTGAATTCAACTGAGTTGTGTGTGAATTCAACTGAGTTGTGTGTGAATTCAACTGAGTTGTGTGTGAATTCAACTGAGTTGTGTGTGAATTCAACTGAGTTGTGTGTGAATTCAACTGTGTTGTGTGTGAATAGGAAGGGAGGGGCGAGGTATTGAAGATGTGTAAGTGGAGAAAGGAGGCGTCTAAAGAGCAGTGTAGATAGTACGAGACAAATAGAAGGAGGTTAGGTTGAAAATGTATATGGTCTCTGGTGTTATTGATTAAGTAGTAGCAGTCTTAATAATAACACCCGTGGGTGCCCCTGTGGAACTGGACTCCAGAATGCAGAGCACATCCTGCAATGGTGCCCACTCCACAGAGAGGCCCGTAACCAGGCCTGGCCTCAGGGAGCCACCATGGAGGAAAAGCTCAGGGGCCCAAAGCCATTCCTACAGACAACAGCCCGGTTTGTCAGAGAAACAGGACTGCCAGTCTGACACAGCAATGAGAAGCGTAATGGAATGCAGAAGAAGAAGAAGACTTGTAGAATATAAGGATCCAGTTATATTTATTTTTAAAATAATATATATCTATATTTATATTGTCACTTGTTTTCTTGTCTTACCTGATGGGACATATTTGATTTGACTTTATTTAACATACTATTATTATATATACTATCAGGAGTGCGTGCCGACTTCCATTCTCTCTCTCTCACACTAAGAATGAATCAAGGAAGGCCAGTTTCTGGCAAGCGAATTTACTATGTAGTTATAATACAACACAATTCAACATACATCAATTCACCTCATGTTCTTTACATATGTACTAAAGTAAGATCAAAGAGCTGTCCCTAGATACAAAAATTAGACTGTTCAACTCTAATGTTAAGTCAGTCCTGTTGTATGGCGCGGAAACTCGGAGAATGACAAAAGCTACCACTGGCAAAGTCCAAACCTTCATCAACAGCTGCCTCAGAAGGATACTCCAGATCCGCTGGCCTGACACCATAAACAATACCGACCTCTGGCAAAGAACCTGCCAACGCCCTATAGAAGAGGATATCAGAAGAAGAAGATGGGGTTGGATAGGGCACACCCTGCGCAAGCCGCCAACCAACATCACCAGACAGGCACTCAAGTGGAACCCGCAAGGCAAGCGGAAAAGGGGCCGCCCAAGGAATACCTGGCGACGCGACCTTGAGGCCGACACAGAAAAGATGGGGTACAGCTGGACTCAATTGGAGAGAATGGCCCAGGACAGAGGACTCTGGAGATCTGTGGTTGGCGGCCCATACCCCAGCCCGGGGGTGACGGGCAATGATGATGATGATGAAGATCAACATCCACTTCTATATATTTATTGAACACTATCTAACCAACACCGGTCCTGACTTCGACCGTGTTCCTTTCTGTCTCTTACACTCTGGCCCTCCGTGCTGACCTCTTGACCCCTTACGTGGCGATGGACAATGCTTTTTTTTTGTTGCCATCTTACTTTATTTGGTAGTGACACATATATATATATAATGTTTACAAAAATATCTATAACTACGCTTAATTTATAAAAGGTCGTTTATTCAGAATATATTCCAGAATATCAAGAATTTCTTTTTTAACTATATATTTTTTCAATTGTCGTCAGCTGTAACCGCTAGATGACATGTTTACGTCTTGAGTTTAAGTCCCCACCTAATGTTTGTTCTATATTCATTCACAAAGAAGGTAACGGCTCTCAAGAACCTGTTCTATTCGTTCCGGTTGATTTGTTATCTAGTTTTTTTTACTTATACGTTTTACAGACGTTCCTCTAGATAGAAGATTATTACGTTCACTGGGCCCAAAACTTCTGCAGGGCGGCAGGGATCGGTTGGCGGCAGGGAAAGAACCCGCGGCGTGTCGGTTGACAAGTCCGGTGAACTAACCGCTGGACCAATGTCAATGTTATTTTCTCCACCATCTTGTTTATTTTTTGTAAAGTTCACTCAGCATGCTAAATTGTAATAGCATGGGAAGTTGCGATATATAATAAATCATTCTTATTATTATCTTACTTATTTACGTACGCCTGCCGCCCCTCTCCGGGCGTAGGCCGCCAACAAGGGTTCTACAGTCATCCCGGACCTGAGACGAGTCTTCACTTGATAGAGATATCTTGGTGACTTAAATATCTCATGAAGTTTTTCATTTGATTCAGATCTAGTCTAAAACTTGACTGTTTACCGGATCATGGAGATAAGATATAGTCTATCTAGTCTAAAACTTGACTGTTTACCGGATCATGGAGATAAAATCTAGTCTAAAACTTGACTGTTTACCGGATCATGGAGATAAAATCGTCTAAAACTTGACTGTTTACCCGATCATGGAGATAAAACGTTTCCTGGTCAGTTGAAATCTTGATGTCCGTATGTCCAGAAAATTAAATTTCACAAGACCACACGATTGTATTATGATAAGACCGTTAATCTCTGTTTCCATTCTACGAAAGCGGAATTATCGCAGGTTTGTTGACATTGTGATAGAATCTATAATAACCACAGGCAGTATGGATGTTTTTATCATTGGCCGACAATATCATGCAATGTTTATGTGTCTGTCTCGTTTCCTTGTTACGTGTGATTATGTGTCAGGTACAAGTTGACTATGTCAGTTTCTGTCACTCGGCTGTGTACTAGATCTATGTGTAGTATCTATCTGATGTCAGCACGCTTAATTGTCTGTGTGTGTCTGCTTGTGTCTGTGTGTGCCTGTGTAAGACTCTGTGTGTGTGTGTGTCTGTCCGTATATTCCACTATGTCTGCTCGGGTGTCAATTCACCATCTTCTGCTTCTGTCTGCCATTCTATAGGCCGGACTGGTAATTAACTTTTCCCTTGGTCACGTGGGGACTGTTTATGCGTGTGTGTACGTGTGTGCGTGTGTGTGTGTACGTGTGTGTGTGTACACGTGGGTGAGTACGTTTGTGTGTCCACGTTAAAGTGAGTAGAGCGAGAGGAAGTGACCTGCCGTGGTCTCAGTTACACACACAAAATCTTGCTATGACCTCGGGCGGTTGAAACTGGCTAGTGCCGTGTGCAGTTGTGGATAGGATGTAGCGCTTCAGATGTTACTCGTGTCTGGTAAAACCTTTGAGGACGTAACAATATTGACATCAGTTACAAAATCCATAACAATATTAGCATAGCCTATACAGCAAAAACTGTAACAATATTATCACAAACTACATATAACGTGGTTATAAAATAACATTAGGATACATGTGGTTGTTACAAAAGTATGATACGCTTACAAAGGGGGCGGGGTATGGAAATATGATGTTCAGGTCTCACTGCCATATTGTTGTTATTGTTTTGTAGATTTTTGTTTTCTTGAGAGGTTTTTTTTTTCAGCATGTTGCAGCTCCTGTAGTAGGCCTGTGTTTTCTTGCCTGCTCTGCTATTCTTTGTTTTATTTCTTCGTTTCTTGCCGACCCTGTATTTTCGCTTATCTGTCCCGGTAACGCTTGAAAACAGTGACAGTGTTATAAATATTCCAGGGATTTAATTATCCTATCATTTCAACAAAACTGTTGCATAAACATTCTCTAATTCAGTGTCGACAGGCCAGGAGTCAGGTAATAATGAACTTTACAGACCCCCCCCCCCCCCCCCCGCCCTCACTTTCTCAATATAATAATAAAATATATTGCTTCTTCTTTTAACAATTTCTCTTCCATTTTCACCTTCGCTGATGTATCGGGATTTCCCTGTTCAATGCGCACCGCCCACGCGCACATCAACCCTTCCCCTCCCCCTTCTCCCCACAATGCATCGCGGTAGATAACTCCTCCCCCAACAATAGACAGCAAAATGTGCTTTTCGTGTACACGTAATTAATTCCCGCTCCAGTAGGGTGGGCATGCTGGGATGGCAATGATCTGGCGTGCCTAGTTTTAATGAAGACTGTCAATGAGGAAAGAACAAAAAAAAACAAAAACAGTTTGTTGTTGTTTATTGCATAGTCAAACTAACTTATTTAGGTCAGGGAAACTTCACCAGTCTTATTGACCAACATAGTATTGGTACATATGAACTAACCAAGCTTAGCGCGATTAAAGTAAAGTATCCCGTCCGACCAAATTGATCCATGCGTACGGTGAAGCAGCATTCGCCAGTTTCTGTGACAACGGCATACTAGGAGATTGTGCGGCCAGCGAAATGCCCAGCCGCCTTTCATTTACCCATACTAGTAGCGTGGAATCCATCAGAGCTGGGTTGACTCAGGGACACCCTCCAGACACTAGCCTTCACGAGGATTTAAACACAGGAACTTAGTTACGCCAGCCGAATGAGCTGCTTCTCCGCCACCATGCCTCAAACCAAGTTCAAATGTTATAACAAACAAAAAAAAAGCTGGAATTTGGCTTTAATTTTCTCAAAGACATTAGATCTACAGTTTTTTCTGAGTTTCTGCTTATTATCATACACATTTTTATTAAAATGATCGACACTATAGTCTAAAGTCAGTACTAGGATCCCCGGATTCGAATCCAGGTAAAGATTTATAACGGCTTTCCACGAGAGTGGTGAGTTTGCACGGGTTATTGAAAATAGTTGGACATTGTGCTGGCCACACGATCCCCTTGTGTGTCGTGGTCACGGAGACTTTTGACCGCTGCTGGTGGTACCAGCGTGTAGGCCTACTAAAAAGTATTAAATTATATCTTACAGGAATTAACTTCTATAGTTGAACATATTTTTTTTATTAGCCCTCCTTTTTTTCTACTCACCTTATCAAAGGTCCTCGGTTGAATTTGCGTTTGTTGTCATTGTTCCATCATCAGTTTTACATAGCTGCGTTTTCCCTCGACCAGGCGTTCAGTTCTGCCGAAGTAGGTGATCAGCAACTATCAGTAGTATCCCCACATCCCCCATGTACTTCGCCCCCCCATCCCCAAACCCTCGATCCCCAACCATCCTCCCATCTACCCCCCCCTTCCTGAATTCGCTAAGCTAAAGCCGCACACAATAAATTTAATAAAGCCCTCGCTAATGCTCGACGCGTTCCACTTTCCACTTTCATCGATAGTTATTACTTCCCCTGGAGTTTGGTATTTTTTTTTTTTTTGTTGTTGTTTACAAAATCTAGTGACATCATTGAGGCGATGATGCGTGTTTGATGAGAGATTTGGAGAGAAAGAGAGAGAGAGAGAGATGGAGACAGATAACGCGAGAGATGGAGAGAGAGAGAGATGGAGACAGATAACGCGAGAGATGGAGAGAGAGAGATGCAGAAAGATGGCGAGATAGTGAGAGAACACAAGAGATGGAGAGAGTAAAGAGATGGTGAAAGAGAATTAGAGATATTAAGAGAGGTTGAGAGAGAGAGATTGAAAGAGATGAACAGAATGAGATAAGATGGAGCGAGAGAGAGATTGAAATTACAACTGTATAAATTGAACTCCACACATAGTTAGTGTTATTTGAAATATTGAAATAATAATATTTGTATAGCCAATGCCAACAAACATAATGTAAGCTCAGAGCGCAATTAACATACAACTAAGAACACGGATACATTCTATAGGCCAAGAGATACAAAACTAAATGATGATTTTAAAATTTACAAACATAGGACATTGTAACAGTTCCGTAACAATATATTTACAATAACACCATTGTAGTTACACACATATAAAAATACACCAGTGTTATTGTTTGCTTTAACTAAAAGATTCTTCCCTTCAAACGGAACTCCGTCCTGATTTCCCTGAAGATTATCCAATTACAACGAACGTTAACTCGTCCTAATAAGCTCTCTCCTGTCAGGAGTTAGTTCCCTTTAACCCAAGATAGTCTGAACAATTTTCCCCGGGCCGATTGAATTTCACTCCTTTCAGTCAGTTGTAAGCCTTTTTCTATTCTTTTATTTGCTCTGACTGCAGAAGGACGGACATTAGGCATAGCCAATCTGGGGGTATCTGGTATGCATTGCCTATAGATTCTGTGTCCGTTAGGCATTGTTTTACCATATTGCCGAAACTGTTTTGTTGGCAATCTTCTCAAAAGATTATTACGTCAAAAATATGACTATTATAATTATAACTGTTAACTATTTGTTATCTTAACTTATATGTTAAAAAACACAGAAGATTATTACGTCAAAAATATGAATATTATAACTGTTAACTATTGACAAATTTGCATAGGAAGCAATGGCTCATGTCTGCACTTACTTACAGAGCCGTTGCTAGGGATTTGGGGGCCCGGGGGGCTTGGCCTCTTTAGGGGCCCCTAAATTTTGACATTCGACATAATGACATGAGAAAAAAACAATTTGAGCACTCCTTTGGGGGCCCCCCTCAAGTGGGGGCCCCCCTCAAGTAGGGGCCCCTCTCAAGTAGGGGCCCGAGGGGACTTTCGAATTTGGACCCCTCTCCCCCTCCCCTAGCTACTCCACTGCTAACCTATTACAGTCAGTGTCTTAAGTCAAATATACCGAATGCTGAATGTCCTGTCTCCCTCATGAAATTGTGCTGGGGGGGGGGGGGGGCATTATGTGAGCAAACAAAACACACTCACACACAGACACACACACACAATGGAGGACCGGAGTGTTAAAATGTAATACTGTATGACGAGCTAGTATGTGGGCTCCAGTCGGCCCACAATGCAATAATCTGATTCTGGTTCCGGTAACTGGTCTGAATCTAGATTGAATTAAGTGAGACCTATAGAGTGTAAGGGTCGATGTGGAGGAAAGCTGTTGTAAGCTGATGGTCGATGTGGAGGAAAGCTGTTGTAAGCTGATGGTCGATGTGGAGGAAAGCTGTTGTAAGCTGATGGTCGATGTGGAGGAAAGCTGTTGTAAGCTGATGGTCGATGTGGAGGAAAGCTGTTGTAAGCTGATGGTCGATGTGGAGGAAAGCTGTTGTAAGCTGATGGTCGATGTGGAGGAAAGCTGTTGTAAGCTGATGGTCGATGTGGAGGAAAGCTGTTGTAAGCTGTTGGTCGATGTGGAGGAAAGCTGTTGTAAGCTGATGGTCTGGAAGAAAAGGCGGGAGTGGGGGAGGGGAGTAACCTGGTATTTGGTTTATATCTAGTTCACCGCCTTGTATCTAGTTCACCGCCTTGTATCTAGTTCACCGCCTTGTATCTAGTTATCTAGTTCACCGCCTTGTATCTAGTTATCTAGTTCACCGCCTTGTATCTAGTTCACCGCCTTGTATCTAGTTCACCGCATTGTATCTAGTTATCTAGTTCACCGCCTTGTATCTAGTTCACCGCCTTGTATCTAGTTCACCGCCTTGTATCTAGTTCAACGCCTTGTATCTAGTTCACCGCCTTGTATCTAGTTTACCGCCTAGTATATAGTTCACCGCCTTGTTTTGAAATGACATTCTCCAGGAAGACATTAAGTAAGGAGCTTGTTGACAATGGGGCCCCGGAGGGGGGGGAGGGGACGGGAGGAAGGAGGGCGGGAAGGGGGTGCTCAAAGAGGGGGGGGTAGGATTGGAAGAGACCTGGACCTGAAAGTGACACGTGACTTTTGAGACACTGGGTGAGTGACATAGCTGCAGGCATTTTTCGTGACATTTTAGGAAAGATATCTGGGTGTCACATGTAACACGAAGTAAAGTAATATCAAAATTAAATAACTGAAGGCTTTCTGAAACATCGAGCATTTTTTTCCATAGTTTATTTTTGAAGGTTTCGCTAGTGGAAAGTGAAAACTCTGGAAAATATGATGAGAGCTTGCTGTAGTCACTGTGGTCGAGCTGGCAGCGCGGTCGGCTGGCGATCCAAAGTTTCTGGGTTCAAATCCTGTTGCAGGCTAGGATTTCTTCTCGGGACAAGAGGGTGCCCTTGAGTTTACCCAGCTCTGATGGGTACCTGGCGCCGGCTGGGCATTGTGCTGGCCACATATCCCCTCGTAAGCCGTGGCCACAGAAACTGGTCATATGATCAGTTTGGTCCGACGGGTACTTTACTTTATTATTTTGTTTTACTAGAAAACCGCGTTACACTTCTTAAAAATCCTTTAAAAAAACGACCAAACCCTAGAGTTACGTTTTATAAGCTCATAGCGAGTAACTTTTTCACACTCGTAAACATTTTATGGAGTTCGTTACTTGGCCAGAAAAATAAAACTGTAATATATTCAAGTCTAATTCCTTCTATTAATAGAATCGGAAATATCCGCAACAAATGTGAAATTGGAAGTAAGATGTACCGGTATAGTGAATTCTCCCCCCTCCACCCCCTCCTCCCTCACTCTATTTTGAAATCCATTAGGTCTCATCGATCGGGGATGTTTATCAGTCAATCATTTGATTGATTAGCGAAATAGTAATAATTACACAGTCCAGTCAATAGCAGTATTTCACTATTTTCTTATTTATATTTACATTTTGTTTGTTATTGTTATTATTATGAGAATTTAATGGGTTTGTTGGCATAATGATAGAAAAAATTCAACAACAAAACTAGAATATGTTTATGATAAGATGTGTTGTTTAGTGTATATAATGGTTGTTTAGTGTATATAGTGGTTGTTTAGTGTATATAATGGTTGTTTAGTGTATATAATGGTTGTTTAGTGTATATAATGGTTGTTTAGTGTATATAATGGTTGTTTAGTGTATATAGTGGTTGTTTAGTGTATATAATGGTTGCTTAGTGTATATAGTGGTTGTTTAGTGTATATAATGGTTATTTAGTGTATATAATGGTTTTATTTTAACGCAACCACTGTTGACTTCTCAGTTCACATGTACATAATAAATACTCAACGGATAAATACTCCAGCTGTTCCCTATTAAATGCTGACATACTGCAGAACATACAAATGTTTAACTGCAAATCATAGGGATCGGCAAATGCCAAGAGAGAAAGGGGAAAAAAAGGGGGGGGGGGTAGCTAGAGAGGAAGTTAGACAACAAAAGAGATATGTTGACATCGGTAGAGAAAAATAGATAAGTCAGTTACAACTTGACTTTACTTGACGGAGAATGAAAAAGCAGATAAATCAAAGAGAGAAAGTGAGAGAGAATGGGGTGGGGTAGAAAGGCAGAGAGAAAGGAAGAGAAAAAATTGAGAGAGAATGGGGTGGGGTAGAAAGGCAGAGAGAAAGGAAGAGAGAAAGTGAGAGAGAAGGGGGTGGGGTAGAAAGGCAGAGAGAAAGGAGGAGAGAAAAACAAAGAGAGATATAGAAAGAGAGGGAAATCGACAGAGAGAAATCGACAGAGAGAAAACGACAGAGAGAAATCGACAGAGAGAAATCGACAGAGAGAAATCGACAGAGAGAAATCGACAGAGAGAAATCGACAGAGAGAAAGTGACAGAGAGAAATCGACAGAGAGAAATCGACAGAGAGAAATCGACAGAGAGAAATCAACAGAGAGAAATCGACAGAGAGAAATCGACAGAGAGAAATCGACAGAGAGAAATCGACAGAGAGAAATCGACAGAGAGAAATCGACAGAGAGAAATCGACAGAGAGAAATCGGCAGAGAGAAATCGACAGAGAGAAATCGACAGAGAGAAATCGACAGAGAGAAATCGACAGAGAGAAATCGACAGAGAGAAAGTGACAGAGAGAGAAAGTGACAGAGAGAGAAAGTGACAGAGAGAGAAAGTGACAGAGAGAGAAAGTGACAGAGAGAGAAAGTGACAGAGAGAGAAAGTGACAGAGAGAGAAAGTGACAGAGAGAGAAAGTGACAGAGAGAGAAAGTGACAGAGAGAGAAAGTGTCAGAGAGAGAAAGTGACAGATAGAGAAAGTGACAGATAGAGAAAGTGACAGATAGAGAGCGAATGACAGAAAAAAATTGAGAGAAATAGAAAGAAAGAGAGAGGAAGATAGAGAGAAAACTTGAAAGATGACGGTAGACGGGAAGAAAGTCACAGAAAGAGAGAAAGGTAGAGAAAACGAGAGCAAGGGAAAAAGAAAAACGAGAGAAAGAGGGAGAGAGGGAGGTCAAGAAATAGACAGAGAAAGAGAGAGAGAGAGAACGGGAAAGGGGGAGATAAATAAACAAAAAGAATTTCAGAAAGAGAGAAAGTTATAGAGAGAGAGAGTGTTGTGACAGGACTATAAATAATATAGATATTCTGATAAAATATCCAAAACAACCTTCTCCTGTTAGGGTGTGGCCTCAATTGGCACCCCTTCTCTTCTACCTGTCCTTCTCCTTCCTTTCCTCCGTCTGCTACCTACAACTGGCATTAGTTCTTATTTCCCTGACGACACGCGATCTTGTGACGAACATGCTCAAAGTCTACGTCATACACGCAGTCGGCACTTTACACGGCACTCGTCCATTTCTCTACTCGTCCATCTCTCTACTCGTCCATCTCTCTACTCGTCCATTTCTCGACTCCTCCATCTCTCTACTCGTCCTTCATTCATCTACCCATTTAAATATACAGGGTGGGCCAATAAAATGTTACCACTTTTTATATTCTTACAATTTTCAAAATTACAATTTTTTTTTTTAATTTTCAAGAATATTAGTAACGAAACACTGAATTCTGTGGAGGAGAGATTGACGATTGTGGAAGCATATTTGGAATTAAAATCGGTAACCCACACTCAGCGACGATTCACAAAGGACTTTCCGGGAAGAAATCAGACGTCTTCTGCAGAAGTTTAGAGAAACATGACGTGTGACCACCGTTACACGCATACTAAACACAGACTTTCATCTTTTTCACTACAGAATTCAGATTTTTGCAAGCTCAGACAGCAGCAACTAGAGAAGAGAGACTAACCTTTTGTATAAACATCAGTCAACGCATAGAAGATCACCCTGTTTTGTTGGACCTGATTTTTTTCAGTGATGAAGCACCTTTCCACCTCATGTTAACCCTTACAGTCCCGGGCGCGTATATAGCGGGACTGAAGGTATGCATGGGAAAGTAGGTCGGTACGGGAAGGGTTAATAGGCAGAATATAAGATAGATTCTGGGCCCAAACCAAACCTCATCATTATGTCATTCGCCCTTTGAGTTTTGAAAACTTGTATGATTAAAAATTGGTAAAATTTTATTGGCTCACTCTGTGTGTTTCAATAAGCCATCATTGGTCTATATTTTTATTTTTCTTTGTCTCTCACTAAATATATAAATTATAGTTAAAACTAAAGACTATTATAAGGTGGACCGCATGCTTTAATATTTCTGATATTTGACGACTCGAATGACTTCTTTTGGAATTACCGATTCCCTTTTGTATTGTACACTTCCGTTTTATTTAATCGTGATTTTCCCAATGAAAAATTAAAATTAAAATCGAAAGTTGTATACAGCGAAAACATTTAGGTAGACGTAGGGGCGTAGAACTAATTTAAGACAGCGTTATTGGATGCGCACCAAGAAAAGAACATATTATAGGGCGGTTGCAATCACGTGAAAAAAAGCACATGATTTTTGTTTACTTTGTGTAGTGGTGTACAATGGCCGCTGTATCAATAAAATCAATTCAATTGCAACACTTACCGGTCGGATATGAAGAGGATAAATTGGGCGTAAAATGTTGAAAATCGTTGGCAAAATATCAAGTCAGGCTTTCTCTTGTACTAGGAAGATGATCTACTACTATTTACCTCCTTCTTTTTTAGTAGGATAGCCAATATTCATATGTGAATTTTGTCATGATAAAAAACAACTTCGCCATATTTGTTCCTCAAGTGGCTTCTATTTACAAAGGACGTCACTAAAAATCTTAAGCTCCGCCTATTGCAAACGCTCTATTATAAGCTCTAAAAAAAAGAGCAAGCGGTCCATTTTATTATAGTGTTTGGTAAAACATATGTGTGTAAAACGCTAATGGTTAGGATTAGTATATTTTCGAGTTACCAAAAAACAACAACAACAAACAGTTTCTAATTGGTTGTGTATTTCAAAGTCAAACAGAGGTCAACTTTTGAAAATCAATACTCCCGCTTTAAGTCTACAATGCACTTATCTTCTTTTGATTGTATTCAAATGTCTTGTTTACCGATAAGTTATGATGCAGCTGCTTCTTTCGTTTATCCTCTCAACGATTAGCTCACAACAACTGGTATGTATTCTTACTAAAATGCCCCACCTCTCCCCAGCCCCCCCCCCCAACCCTACCTACTGCCAATTGATATTCTTTTTAAAAGGTCTTCAGTGTGGTTAAAGTTTGTACCTCTGAAATTCTCTCTTCCCTCCTGTCACAGGGCTAATATTGACGATAAGCTACAAACAATCACAATGGTTCAATGTAACGTGAAGATTGAAGATAGGCGATATTTTCATTTTAATACATCATATACATCCTGAACATAAAATCTCATTCATTCATCAAGGTCTTCCAAGTTTGCAGTTATATCTTCTTGTACAATAGCTATCAGAGCCTCAACTTGTTGAGTAGGTCAAGGGTCGGCAACATTTTGCTAATAGTATTCCAAACTAGGATTTCTAAATCATTCAGCGTGCCAACAGCCTAAAAGTCAACCTGCTCTATTATACTTGTTTTATTATTTTTTATAAGACAATGAAATTAACTCCGTGGCAAGATCAAGGCCAAAAGCAAAGGAAATCTAGAAA
Source organism: Anisus vortex (assembly GCA_949126835.1). Classification (NCBI taxonomy): domain Eukaryota; kingdom Metazoa; phylum Mollusca; class Gastropoda; family Planorbidae; genus Anisus; species Anisus vortex. The sequence continues at coordinate 35,202,633 of OX421506.1, read as the reverse complement.
GGAAATCTAGAAAGGAAATCTAGAAAGGAAATCTAGAAAGGAAATCTAGAAAGGAAATCTAGAAAGGAAATCTAGAAAGGAAATCTAGAAAGGAAATCTAGAAAGGAAATCTAGAAAGGAAATCTAGAAAGGAAATCTAGAAAGGAAATCTAGAAAGGAAATCTAGAAAGGAAATCTAGAAAGGAAATCGTTTTGTTATTAATATAAAAAAATTACGTGTTTGTGATTATCATCCTTTTTATTTGCATTTATACTAAATCTTCTTCTTCTTCTTTACGTGCCAGGTCTGGAACAGACATCGGCGGTCATGACTCTCCATTCTTTCCTGTTGTTAGCTTTTTGCAGAAAGTTATTATTACTTATGTTGTTGTTCGTGGCCCATTCGTTCAGGCTTTCTACATATGTTAGCCTTTGTCTTCCTCTGTCTCTCTTACCAGATATTTTCCCACACAAAGCCAGTCTTTCTATACCATTTTTCCTATAGATGTGTACTAGGAATTTAATCTGTCTATTCCTAATGGTGTTAGTGAGTTCTCTTGAGGTACGTGCTGTTTTCAACACCTCTGCATTAGATTTCTTTTCAGTCCATGATATTCTCATCATCCTTCTTAGAAACCACATTTCTACTGCCTCCAATCTTTTCCTTGTTTCATTATCAATAGTCCAACATTCACTTCCATATAGAAGAACAGACCAAACATACCCCTTCAGTAGGCCTATGCGCATTTTGGTACATATTCTGATATTCCTGTTTTTCATGATACTGCTTAAGCTCATGAAGCTGTTTTTAGCTATTGCGATTCTTCTCTTTATTTCTTTGTTGCATTTGCCTTCCTGTGTTATTGTATAGCCTAGATACTGAAAAGAATTGATTTGCTTGATGTTTTCACATTCACTGGATAAAGAGCATCTTGGAGGTTGTGTTTTCTTAGAGATTACCATTACTTGTTGAAGAGGTCTGGTGATAAAACACATCCCTGTCTTACTCCTCTCTTTATTGGTTTGAATGCACTTAACTCCCCTTCATATCTAATGGCAGCTTCTTGCTCCCAGTATAGATTTCTTATTATTCTGAGGTCTTTACCATCTATGTCCAGATCTTGTAATATATTAAATAGATCTTGATGTTTGACTTTGTCAAATGCCTTAAAATAATCTATAAAGCATAAATACAGGTCTTTTTGCATCTGGATGCATCTTTCAATTAAAAAAATAGATAAGGTGAAAATAGCATTTCTTGTGCTTTTATCTGCAACGAATCCAAACTGGGTTTCTGAAATTTCCGGACGGATTTTACTTCTTATTCTTTCCATGATTATTCTGAGGAGTATTTTTGTGACATGATTCATTAAGCTAATTGTTCTGTGTGATTCACACTCTGTTGCTCCAGGTTTCTTGGGTATTGGGATGAAAATTGATCTGCTTAAGCTTGAGGGGATCTTACCGGTATCATATATTTTGTTAACAAGTTGAGTTATTTCATTTATGCCCATTTCTCCCACTAAATACTTAATTTTATTACCGAACTTTCACATTTATGGTAATTATTTTGTAAACATTATCATTTTGGTGGTCAAGATAGGGATCTAGCAACTGCTATTATTTATATTAATTTATTATTATTACGTTCTCAGTACAAATGAGATTTTTAAAATGTTTTTGATGTTTATAAGATACGTGCACTATATAATTGAGGAATTGATAGGTAGTATTCATACCAACTGGGTACTTAAAATAATGTTTTAAAAAAATGTGTATAGTATTTTTTAGTCATATAACATTTATATCATTCTTAACTACTTCTACAGTTTGGTCATTATAAAGTTATTAGTTGTAGATCATTCAGTCTTTTATCAAAAGAAAAATAATAAATATAATAAATTAATATTAGAAATATTAGCACAAATAAAACGGCTAATTATCTCCCTTTAATTATATGAAGTTTCTAAATTTGATTTCTATAGTGATGCCAAAAAAAGTTATATTTCGTAATATAACAAATTTTACTGACTAATTATTATTTCTATACATAAATCCAACATTATGTTATTCGTTACAAGATTTAATTATTAAGATTATAAAATTAATTTACGTTAAGCAGTTGTAAATAAATGTTTCCTGCATTAATTGTTTGTCCATTTAACCTTAAGGAGCTTATCTTTTTAACATTAATAATAACAAAATTACATAATATAGTGTTATTAAAAAGTCTCTTATGTTTATTAAATTACTAAAAACAAAATTTGTTCAAGAATTACTTATATTTATGTTTAATTATAAAAGATTAGCATAAAATGTATTGTAACTTGAATGTTCTTCGCTAATTTATAATGGCCATACATATTTAGTAATTTATGAGTTCTGGGGTGTAAGTGATCTTTGAATGCTTAACAAAGCTTTCATGTGCAATAAATACTGTTCATAAGTTGAACAAAAAGCTGAAAGTAGAGCGAATGCCTGGCAGTTGAGAATAGCAGATGACTATCCTAAGAAATTCCCTTCCAGATTTTCCCGCAAATCAGCACATTTCTATGCCGATTTTTTTGTTTGTAAATATTTAAAATTCAACTTGCTACGTTTTAAAATCGCCAATATCCCTCCACTAAAGAAACCTATCTACATCTAAGAAAATTGTAGTAAGATCAAGCCAGTTAGGCTTGATGAGGTATGAATAAATGAGTCAATCAATTTGAAAGTCTTGCCTTTGTACTCCTGAAAAAAACCAACTATCTATCTTACTATATGCCTGTGGCGTTTTGGGGAGAAGATTAACGTCACACTCAACTAAGGAAGGTCTTAGATGTAATCCGCTCTTATAAGATACTATAATCATCTCATATGTACGTACAAACCACTGACACTATGTGCCACTATTGAATGTCTGATTGGAGTAAGAATGTGTCTTTCCTTTCTATCTCCTATAATATTTAAGATTAAAGTATTTAGCTTGCATTGAATTTTATTTACATATATGTATACGTTCTGCATGCTTATCAGTATATTACTTATTGTTATACGATTAGTCATTGATGTTAGTTCCCATTCATGTACATTATAAATGTTGTAGCACGTGTGTGTTCCTCCCCCCTCCCCGCCCCATGCCCTCGGAACAAGGCCAGGGTCATACCTGACGCAACCAAGCTAATCCCCCCCCCCACCCCACAGTCTCTTCGACCAGATCACAGGAAACTCACATCTCAATGACGGTTCTTCCCCTGGTCAGAGAATAGGGAACTTGGAATCTTTGATGCAGGACCCCGACGGACAAGAGAGAAAACTCTGACCAACAACACAGGGCCTTCGAAGTTTCCCTACCGCCGCGTCTTCTCCCCCCCCCCCCGCACCCCCTCCCCACTACCGTTTGGTACTTATTTTCACATGCCAATCAATCAAATGTTGAATTGAAGAGACATGTTGACCAATCGGATACGCTATCTACTGGTCAATCTTACCCTTGCCCCTCCCCCCTCATTACAATCACGTGGGGAGTTGCAACCTAACTTCTTGTTTAACATGTAATGTAAATGTAAGTTAGTTTTAGGTCAGTCTGGCTTAAGGAGTCTCGAGGGTTGGATGCCCCGAGCTCCAACAGCGCCAAGCGGTGCTATAGTCTGTTGTAGAGTCCTTGTTAGGACTATCTGCTACATATAGTTTAAGCCTATGATTAAATGTACACTCTTTATCACTTGTATTTGGATTGTATGAATTATGTGCTCATGTCATTAATGATTGAATACGGACTTTCACGTGAATAAAATATTCGTTGTTACAATACGCCTTGCTTATCGATTGATAGAATACCTGTTTGTGTGACGTCCAGTGACAGTGTCAATTAGTCAACAGTTTAACTCAACCTACGTATTAACGAGCCAAAACGAAACCTGGATATAAATTTGTCTTAGAATCACCTAGGAATCATCTGCACTTCGGGACCACATACCACCTAGAAAACCTGCCTAAATCACCCCTCCCCATCACCCTGTGTACCTGCTGAGTTATCCACTAAGTCTGCACTGATAGCCTAGGCTAATTGCAGGCTCGGTGACAGAATCTTAGACCGGCACGCCACACCTGTGGGCTCGTGCCGGAATTAGTTTTGCTTGACGTACATGGATAAGTACTCACGCTCAACATTGAACTCTGTGCTATGATATTCTTCACGTGATGAAAGACTGGGGGCTTAAGGTTTCATCAGGTGAGCGAACTGTGTTATTTGACTCCACTGCAAACACTCATCTATCATCGTAGAATTATACGTCAACTCTTGTTTCTGCCAATGCTATACGCTTGAAATATATCGCCTTGCCTGTTCGGATTATTTGCTGTATTACGTTTATTTGTCGGCTTCACGCCACAATAACAAAATCGCCACTCGTGTTTGGATAACTTGCTCTATTATGTTAGATGTCGGCCAGAGCGCCACCAATAACAAAGTCGTTTCCTGCTCGGATTAGCTCCTGTACAACTCTGTACACTATATATGCTTGCCGAATGCCGATAGTCAATAGGCATATCGACATTTCTGCTTGAGATTAGCTCATGCGTAACGAAATTATTTGCCAGATCGCATAACTATGTCCGCCAAATACTGTGAACCAGTACCCGCCCTGAGAAACACTGAAAATATTCGCGCCCACCGGGCCGCAATCCAGCCTGCAATCTTCAACATTACATATGTTCGGCCATTCAGCTATAATTATTGGATACTTACAGCCACGTTCGCACTGGATTAAACTGTCATCAGCAGTACGTTTCCCGAAAGCTGACATTATTGCCTTTAGATTGGAGTATACGAACTGTTATCGGATTACCATGTGTATATATTAACATTTGATGAACTGTGTTCCTTACACAACGCGTTGGATAATAAATGTGTTAGATTTTAAGACTGCCTACGGGTCCATTGACTGTTCTAAAAGCGCTACACAACTGATGTCATCCGATGTCATCTGATGTGCCAGACCACTCTGACGTCAAGATTCAAGACCCCGCGGTCTAGCGTGAAAGAAAATGAATGTGTATAAATAAAACGGTGAGTGGCATATATGTGAGTTGGTCAAATGTACGTACCGAGATATTATTGGTAGCGAATTAAATAATTGCTTCTTTACCGATTTTACAAATTTATAAAACGGGAATAGAGAAAGGAAAACGATTTAATCTTTACAGTAGCCAAAGTAATTGACGCCCCACTGCCAGCCCCCCCCCCCCCCCGACGCCAGGTAAAACTAAATCTGCCCTGGGCATCTGGTCAGCGAGACATGACGCGTGTAAGGGCCGTAACTCGCCCCCCCCCCCACACTTCTCTCCCAGCCGATAAACTGTATTGAACTGTTAAACAATGAGAAATGTAATGCTTGAGAAAAGAAGAGAAGCGAATAGTGTAACAATTAAAGTGAAGCTATGTCCGTGTTTTAGCTCTAGGGCCCAATAATTGCAAACGAACGACAACATTGATACAATTTCCTGGCCTATCGCGCCAGAGGTGACTTGACTACCGCCTTACTCCGCCCCCCCCCCCCACTAGAAGTCACTCGCGCGTGAGAAATCAGAATCCACGTGATCAGAAACACTAGTGTTTAGGCTTGTGTTGGGGTCAGCTGCACGCGCCCACACAACGCCCGCCGCCGCCCCCCCCCCCTGAAGAATGTTCACTAGGCCAATAATGCATGTACCAATACGTTAAGCAAAGGACTCCGCTGCCCCACCCTCTATGACTCCGTCATAGATCCCCTGATATTTACGTGTGAGCCAGATCCCCTCACCTGTCCGCTTTAGCGCGAGGCAGGGAGTGAACTGGTGGACCTGATAGTTCGATCAGCAATTCGATCCCTATCACCCAGTTTTGGCATCCCGTCTCGGACTTCCTCCAATTTCGTGGACCCTACTGCCGAGGTCGAATTATTATTATTATTATGCTTATAATTATTATAATAAAGTGAATCCCGGATTTATAGCACATAGAAAGCATGAAATAAATAGATTTCCTAGCTAGTGCCTATCAAACTATCAATATATGAAAAAGTAAGGACCTAAGACAGTCACAGACAAACGATAAAATGAATAAACCGTGTCAATAGCTCGCAAATAAATGGGACGAACCTAGACTAAGCATTATGCCGGAATAGATTTAAAGTACTGTAAGAAACGCTAAAGCATGCTTTTCTCCTCCGCCCTCAATAGAAACGTAAAAATATTCGCCCGTCATCCCTTACCGCCTTGTCTCGACCTCCCCCCTCTTCCCCATAGCGATGACCACCCGCTTCGATGGTCCAGAACACTCATAGTGTAAATAGTAAATGCAGTAGGCCTACCTCTAATGGGTCAAATCTTTCATTATATGAAAGCTTTAAAACATGGCGGGGCAGGTGTGGCGTTTTGGGGAGAAGATTAACGTCACACTCAACTAAGGAAGGTCTTAGATGTAATCCGCTCTTATAAGATACTATAATCATCTCATATGTACGTACAAACCACTGACACTATGTGCCACTATTGAATGTCTGATTGGAGTAAGAATGTGTCTTTCCTTTCTATCTCCTATAATATTTAAGATTAAAGTATTTAGCTTGCATTGAATTTTATTTACATATATGTATACGTTCTGCATGCTTATCAGTATATTACTTATTGTTATACGATTAGTCATTGATGTTAGTTCCCATTCATGTACATTATAAATGTTGTAGCACGTGTGTGTTCCTCCCCCCTCCCCGCCCCATGCCCTCGGAACAAGGCCAGGGTCATACCTGACGCAACCAAGCTAATCCCCCCCCCCCCCACCCCACAGTCTCTTCGACCAGATCACAGGAAACTCACATCTCAATGACGGTTCTTCCCCTGGTCAGAGAATAGGGAACTTGGAATCTTTGATGCAGGACCCCGACGGACAAGAGAGAAAACTCTGACCAACAACACAGGGCCTTCGAAGTTTCCCTACCGCCGCGTCTTCTCCCCCCCCCCCCCCCGCACCCCCTCCCCACTACCGTTTGGTACTTATTTTCACATGCCAATCAATCAAATGTTGAATTGAAGAGACATGTTGACCAATCGGATACGCTATCTACTGGTCAATCTTACCCTTGCCCCTCCCCCCTCATTACAATCACGTGGGGAGTTGCAACCTAACTTCTTGTTTAACATGTAATGTAAATGTAAGTTAGTTTTAGGTCAGTCTGGCTTAAGGAGTCTCGAGGGTTGGATGCCCCGAGCTCCAACAGCGCCAAGCGGTGCTATAGTCTGTTGTAGAGTCCTTGTTAGGACTATCTGCTACATATAGTTTAAGCCTATGATTAAATGTACACTCTTTATCACTTGTATTTGGATTGTATGAATTATGTGCTCATGTCATTAATGATTGAATACGGACTTTCACGTGAATAAAATATTCGTTGTTACAATACGCCTTGCTTATCGATTGATAGAATACCTGTTTGTGTGACGTCCAGTGACAGTGTCAATTAGTCAACAGTTTAACTCAACCTACGTATTAACGAGCCAAAACGAAACCTGGATATAAATTTGTCTTAGAATCACCTAGGAATCATCTGCACTTCGGGACCACATACCACCTAGAAAACCTGCCTAAATCACCCCTCCCCATCACCCTGTGTACCTGCTGAGTTATCCACTAAGTCTGCACTGATAGCCTAGGCTAATTGCAGGCTCGGTGACAGAATCTTAGACCGGCACGCCACAATGCCTTATTAAAGAGATATACATATAGTTCAATGTTTTGAAATTGATTTCACTCACGTTATATATTCCAGTGGTCTAACAGTTCAAGTGCTGTTCAACCCGAAATGCGTTCAACTCACTGAAATGCGTCGATCTGTCCGTCAGAAACATCGGCTTCATCAGTCAGTTTTCCTCATTCAAAACCAGAAAATGTTTGTTTTTTTTCATCAATAAAAAAAAAACACCTGTCTTTCGCGTGCCATTGAAAATCGCTCTTCGTGCCAAGTTTGGCACGCGTGTCTTAGGCTGGCGACCCCTGGAGTAGGTGACGATACCACAACTATCTTGGTTGCCGTCTGAATCACAACTAACTTGTCTTTGTTTTTTCGTTGATAGGAAGCCCTTGGCGAATCTCCCTTTTTTCCATAGTGCCAAATCGTTCATTCAATATATCATGCGTACCTACGTGTAACTCCAATCTATAAACCAACATTCATAATTAATCTATTACAGAGCCCATTGCTAAAATATCGTTTTCTTCGTTTGGGGCCGCCATTATTGTTTTGCCATGGACAATGAATACTAACTAAAAAGAGTGTTCCTGTCACCTGTATAGCAGAGTCCTCTTTATTATTGTATACCGCATTCATGTTACACCCTTGTCACTAGATCAATGTCCCAGCATGCAATTAGGCCCGGAAGTGACTGCGCAATGATCACCATCAATTCATCAATGGATCTATTGGCTTATATGACGTCATCCGACCGGTACGGTGACGTCATGTCTAGGTCTAATTCCCCCTCCCCGCCCTCCTCCGTCAACAGAGCGTCATGACGTCACAGCTGGGCGTACCTGACTATGAATGAGATCACGTGATGGGTTTCGTGGTGAGCCTCTGGTCGGCTAGGGCTGATCCCGGGGGTCACAGCGCATTGGGGAAAAAAAGAAAGAGGGAAACAAAAGCACGATCTGTTTGCACTTATTGTGTGAGTTCATTGTGTGGCTTAAACAAATCTGTTATCATTAGAACGCCCAACGCCCTTCCCCCTCACAGAATGCGTCTTTTAATAGATTTATTTCTAACACAAAGACTCGACTACAATACACAAATTACGAATTACTTTAGAATCTGTAACTGATATGTTATATTTGTATATGTTACAGATTCATTTTGTGTATAGAGAATTAACTGCATCAGCTCTTACCCATGGTTCTGGTCTGTTCTTTGATTAGGATTTTCAATGATTGTAATTGTTAGTTTTCCTGGTTTGTTCAGGCAACCCATTTCTTCTCAGAATGCCACTCTTGATGAAAGTAGAATTGAAATGAATTTATCATTATTTTTTTCTATGTTTTCTTTTGTTAAGGAGTTTTGACAGAGTAGATATTGTCTAAATAATGATTAGGTAGAGTTTTATTTTATACTTTTACTGATCATTTCTTCTTATAAAACTTTTTATTCGCTTGATTTTATGACTTCATCAGCAGGTGGATTCCATGAACATTTTCAGAATGTATTAATGCACTTTACGGCATTGACATTTTTTTCACACACGCTCTTAGCAATGTTTAATTATTTGCTGTTGATTTTTTCACTAGATCGGGTGACCCATTCCATGCCCAAACGCCACTTGAGGAGAAGAACAAAAGCTTATATAAATGTCTCTTTGCGATTTATATCAGAAATATTTGTTTAAAAATCTTTATTTAACTTTCTCTCTCTCTCTCTCTCTCAGTCTATTTGATTAATCCATGTTTTTAATTTCATAAGGGTTATTGGATTAAAGTTTTGCCTTAAATAGAGATATGACCTGCACGGAACATGTTAAGTTGTTCTTGTCCTGTGTTCGCATTTGAACTGCAATGAACATGTTATGATGATCTTTTCCTGTGTTCGCATTTGAACTGCAATGAACATGTTATGATGATCTTTTCCTGTGTTCGCATTTGAACTGCAATGCACATGCTATGATGATCTTTTCCTGTGTTCGCATTTGAACTGCAATGAACATGTTATGATGATCTTTTCCTTTGTTTGCTTTAACTGGTGGCTTTTCTGAGATACAACAATAGACTATTAAATACCAGGTAAAACTGGGTTTAATTTTCCAGACATTGTATTACATGAAATGTCAATAGATAAATCGATTTCAAAATGTGGACAACGTTGTACATAAGAAAATATAAAGCAATAATTCCTTTTGTTGTGAAACTAGATGTCGATTATTTACAAGAGTTATTCTACTCTGAATCAGATATCATGGCATGCATATTACTTTGTTGATCTGAGTTCATCGAATTAAATAAAGGCAAAGAAGTTGAATGTAGATCTATACGTTTGAACTATGAAGAAATATATACAGTTTTGTAAACTAATCATAAATAACATTTGATTCACTTTAGGTTTTCAAAGACTAAAAGATGTGAATATGTATGGTGGGTGAAGTTTCAAACAATCATTTACATACCTAATCATTGGTTAAACAATCATTGATCAAACAATCATTGATAAAACAATCATTGATCAAACAATCATTGATAAAACAATCATTGATCAAACAATCATTGATAAAACAATCATTGATTACACAATCATTGATCAAACAATCATTGATCAAACAATCATTGATAAAACAATTACAAAACATTGATTGGTAAAACAATCATTGGTGAATCCTTTCAATTGAACCAAGAAAATCCTGAACTTGTGCAGCGAAATTTCGTTTAGTGACAATATTGACAAATCTACAACAGATTTGATTACTCAATGAACCATTCATTTATATTGATATCTGATAAATCACACACACTTATTCAACATATATGATTATTGCACATTATTGTGGTTTTAAGTCTAGTCTCATTTTCTGATAATGTTTTTAAATGAGTTTTAGGTTGTTGAAGTTTCCTGGCTTGTTTTTGAAGCAACGAAACAAAAGAAAATTTTTATATTTCAAATTGGATTTTGTTTTTAATTAAAACTTGCCTCAGCAAAAATTAAACACAGGAGAAAATATTGGGGAATGCGTGGGGGGGGGGGAAGGCATGAACATCATTATAACGTTCGTTGAGAACTGCTCCAATATTTTGTATTTTGTTCCGTAAAATTAAAACAAGGATGTCTCTCCATTAAATCCCAAATTTTAATTGGATTCTGAGAAAAAAAGGCGGGAAACTTTATTGCGTGTTATGCCCCGGAAGTCAGCTGGATAGCCAACTTGAAGTGGGTTCAAATGTTTATTCATGCTCAAAGATTTAAGTCTTGTCTTATGCTAAGCCTTTCATTCATGGTTTACAAGTTATTGGAGTTGAACTTTAAACTCTTTGTCTTAGATACACTGGTTCCTACATTTTTCAATAGCTTTTGTATAAGTTAAATAAACTGAGTGTAAATTTATAAGTTACAGACACTGGTAGTTTGAATGTCTGCTTGGAATGTTGCATTGACAGCACAAGGAGGACACTTTGATATTACTTTTCCCACAACCGACCAGGACTGACCAATGCTTTTATTTGTTCCACTCCCTCTTTCTATCTCTCCTTGCTGATTGCATCTCGTTCTCCTTCCTCCCAGTTTATTTTCACATATCTCTCTCTCACTCGTTTCCTTAAAAGTTCTATCTATCACTCCTCTCTCTCTTCTTACCCCTTCTCTCTCACTCTCTCCTCTTTCTTTTACATTCACCCCCTCCCCCCCCCCCCCCCACTCACCAAAAAAAAAAACAAAAAAAAAACCACCAACACCGTAGTTGTGTGACCTAGACTAATTTGGTCAACTTGATGACCTACATAATAACACCCCATGACCAAGTGAAGCCAATTGAATGTCCCCCATTTCTAGCAGCAGACTTGCTCTTCAAATACCAAAAGCTGTTTTTTTTTAAGGAAAATAGAAAAATAAAATAAAATAAAAAAAGAACAAAACCTTATATACTTCCTATTGGCTGACCTTCACCTTGCTTAAGTTGTGCCAATGGACGTAGATCGAACCTGATTGGACTGGACATCTTGTTATGACCCCTGGTCAGTTAGTCAACTGGTCTTTAGCGTGATAATACGGTCAGTGAGAGAGAATGGGACCACGGCCAGTGGTATCGAAAAGATATCAAATTATCTGATCCTTTATATCTGCGAATTCCTGGAGTTTCTAAAAACAATTAGAGAAATATCGCTTATAATTAATTACTGGCTCTCTAAATCAGCCACAATAACTGTAGGCTCTGAAGTTTTATAAGGAAGTGTCCTATGGTCACAACTATTTATAATTTATGTAAATAATTTATATAATTGTTTTATTAGGTTATTACGAAACGAAAAGTAAGATTATTTGCTAATATTTGCAAATGCTAGTAAGGGAAAGGGGCGTTTACATCTATGCCTGAAACTAAAATAAACCCAGAAATAGAGCTGCAGGAATTTCTGCTAGTCCCTACGATGCAGGGCCGTGAGGTGGGAGGGGGGTATGCAGCTAGTATATTGCTTCGATGTCTATAAAAACTAAAAATGAAGTCCAAAAAGAAAACAGTAAGCTTACTTGTAAACAAAACTGCCATCAGCCCCCCTCCATCCCACCATGTATAGCGGTTCTACATACGAGAATCCGAAATCAGGACGTGAGATGATCTCAAACTGCGTGACCAAGCAGCTACAACTCAAGAACAGAGACCTTACAAGCAATACAGAATTTAGGACTCCGTGACCTAGAAACAAAAGCGAGCCCTCCCACCAAGCACAGCCCCCCTTTCCTCAACCCTAGATTTAAAATTCACTTAATGGATGCTGCCTCGCATCGGCTGAACTAATTCCAGAACTCGTCAACCGTTCAATTCCTCCCTTCCTCTCACTCACACAGACTCACACGTGTAGACCCCCCCCCTGCCCGCATTCGCTGCCATCTCTCCCCCCCCCCCTATATCCCATTTCATGAAAGCCCACATAGCTGCAAAAATAATATACATAGCATCCGTTAAGATTGGTTGAGTTTTCTTGGCTAAGAGAGGTGAACAAAACTTGTCTTTCACCTAGAACAATTAGCAAATACTGAACGGAGTTGTGCTTCTTTCTGGTAATAACAAAGCTACAAGTCGAAAGAGTTGGTTTGTCTGGATTTCAAGACATCTGGTTTCATTTTTCACGAACAAGCATCATGTTCTGATCGTTATCTCCCCTTATTATAAAACTGGATACTGCGCATCGATTGGTCAATTGTGGAGTACACAGGCCAAGGTTATAACCTTGGGTTATAATTCAAAAAGTTAATAAGTAACATAAGACAGAACCTTTAGGTCTACCAGCTAGAAATGTCAACAAGAGGACACATACGTTTGAACGTATGTCATGTGACTATTGAATTGTGGCTATTGAATTGTGGCTATTGAATTGTGGCTATTGAATTGTGGCTATTGAATTGTGGCTATTGAATTGTGGCTATTGAATTGTGGCTATTGAATTGTGGCTATTGAATTGTGGCTATTGAATTGTGACTATTGAATTGTGACTATTGAATTGTGGCTATTGAATTGTGACTATTGAATTGTGACTATTGAATTGTGGCTATTGAATTGTGGCTATTGAATTGTGGCTATTGAATTGTGACTATTGAATTGTGGCTATTGAATTGTGGCTATTTAATTGTGGCTATTGAATTGTGGCTATTGAATTGTGACTATTGAATTGTGGCTATTGAATTGTGGCTATTGAAATGTGGCTATTGAATTGTGGCTATTGAATTGTGGCTATTGAATTGTGGCTATTGAATTGTGGCTATTGAATTGTGGCTATTGAATTGTGGCTATATGATATTAGAATTGAAATCTTTCTAAATTGTACCTTTTCTTTTTCTAAATAATTTATGACACACTTCGTTCTATTTCTAAAGTTAAAAGATAAAGTATTTTAAATTTCTATGTAAGAAAAGCTTCCAAACTAAAGCATTTCAAAAAGACATCTAACTATCATCGAATGGCATCAAAAGCAGACTTCTCAAATGTCTTCATTACCAGAGAGCAGACAATCTTGAAAGGTTTCCGCACAAACAAGACCCCCTCCCCTCTCCCTTTGTCCATTGTTCATGTAATTGGAATTTATTCTTTGCTTGACCTGTATCAGCACATGAAGCAGTAGCAATACTAACCATATTACACGCCCTTACTGTCGCCCAACATTCATCACCCCTGGTGAAAAAAACATAGTTTCTACAACAGTCTTCTTGGTGAAAATAACAAAGATTCTACAACAATCTTCCTGGTGAAAATAAGAAAGATTCTACAACAATCTTCTTGGTGAAAATAAGAAAGATGCTACAACAATCTTCTTGGTGAAAATAACAAAGATTCTACAACAGTCTTCCAGGTGAAAATAAGTAAGATTCTACAACAATCTTCCTGGTGAAAATAAGAAAGATTCTACAACAATCTACTTGGTGAAAATAATAAAGATTCTACAACAATCTTCCTGGTGAAAATAAGAAAGATTCTACAACAATCTTCCTGGTGAAAATAAGAAACTTTCTACAACAATCTTCCTGGTGAAAATAAGAAAGATTCTACAACAATCTTCCTGGTGAAAATAAGAAAGATTCTACAAAAATCTTACTAGCGAAAAAAAGAAAGATTCTTCAACAATATTCCTGGTGAAAATAAAGAAAGATTCTACAACAATCTTCCTTGTGAAAATAAGAAAGATTCTACAACAATCTTCCTGGTGAAAATAAGAAGATACTACAACAGTCTTCCTGGTGAAAATAACTTAGATATTCCCTAACAACCTTTTTTTACACTTGCCTTCAAACTATCTTGTTTCTAAGCCAAATCTAATGATAACAATTTATTGAAATGTACTGTATGCTAGGTACTGCAGAGGTTGGCTATATAGAGTTCCGCTGGGGCGTATGCCTGGGGCTTCTCTATTGAAGTATTCTGTTATCGTCTCTCTAGTGTCTACGTTAATGTTTCTTATGACTCTCTCTAGTACTAGGTTGAATAGCATGCACGATAGTGAGATTGGGAATTCACGCGAGTACTCTCCCTGGGCCTTGACTTTACTTCTAGATCTATGTACTATGTAGGGTCATGTATATTAGTCTAGTTAGCTTATTAGGGATCCCAAAGAATTCCAGTGTTTCATATATATATTTTCTATTGATACTATCATAAGCCATTTTGTAGCCTATGTAGAGCTGATGTACTGGTATATTATATTCATAACATTTTTCAAGCAGACATCTAATGGTAAAGATCTGGTCGTTTGTGGATCTGATAGGTCGAAATCCGCATTGGTAATCACCTAGTATATTTGAAATGTACATGAATGCCTAAGTTAAATACAGTTGACTGATTAGTAGAGCTATTGTCATTAAGTGATCATATAATTAATTTATCTGATTTAACAGATGGGGAAAAATCTTAATTTGAAAAATGCCAATTTAAAACCCTTGAGTCAGGAATGAAACCATTATGGATCAGTCTAACATCGGAAATAATTAGTGAATAGTTTCATTTGACGTGAAAAAAAGAACTATTTAATGAACAGTGATCGACCATTTAGTGGCTATAAGAATCTCACATCTTTACATAGCCATGGGTTTGTTGGTCAAGATCTAGAATAGAATTGGCTGGGCATTGTGCTGGCAACACATCACTTAGAATGCCGTGGCCACAGAAACTGGTGAACCATGTCTATGATCAGCTTGGTCCGACGGGTACTTTTACAATATAGATCTAGCAGTAAACTTGTTTTCTATATTTTAAATCTGGATTAACCAAATGTTCAACCTGCAGAGAAACGGTTATACCGACCTAGGGTACCGTACAATTTCTTATTTCAATCTGATGCCGTTTCAATTTGAAACATCAGCATTTTGATGATCACAGTGTTAATCACGGGCTCATTCTCCACCAATCCACGAATCCCAATCACGACGATGTTGACCAATCATATTCAACGATCTTTCAAATCTGCTCACCAAGTTCTGTTCAAGGGGGAGAGAACTTCTCGGCTCTCACTTCTGAGAAAATCATATTTACTTTGAACTTCAGTCGCCTTTACTCCCCTTGGTCATTGGATTATGAAACGTCCTTTATATTTATTGAGCTTTTATATTTTTTGTTCTCTTCTATTTCCTTTTATCCAAAATTGCAATCTGTTTAATTTTCCTTATTACAAAAATGAAAAGGACATCAGTAATGAAGTTTTTTGGCTAAATTGCAGAAAATTCTTAGCTTTGATTGAAGCTTTTTAAAAAAAATGATGGAAGTAAATCAAATGGAAAATAAAAGTCTTGTGAAAAAAAAAAAAGATTAGAAATAGATAAAAAGAAAAGTTAACAATAATCAAAGATGAATTTAACATTTCTAGGCTTGGCACCTTTTGTAGTCATTCTCTGGAACTCTTAAAATGAAGAATAAACGGTAAAAAAATATAACAAAATGGCAGTTAAACCGGAAGTAGCATTATGTTTTCATACTCCATTGCAAAACTTTTTTGTTTGTTTTAAAATGTATTTTTCAAGATTTTAGGCAAGTTTATGAGTGGGGGAGGGGAGGGGGGTAGGTTTTAATGTGGTTCAATTTTACTGGCATCCGGAGTAACTCTTTGAAACATTTGATAGAATTTGACGGGGATGTAAAAGTTCATGAAAGATCTGTGTAAGTTTGCCGAGCCTGTAAAAATCGATAAGCTTTTTGTTTTTTTTCTCCCCAGGAATCTGTTCGTCTCTCTTCTTCGTCCATCTCTCAATCTCAACCACCACGTAGTGTCGTCGTCCCCCCACCCCCCACCCTCTTTAGATCAATACCTGCGTAACGTTCATTCATGGTAAAGAACTAACTCAAACTAGCAATGCTAAGTATCTAGGAGTAATAATAAATGATAAGTTATCTTGGAACCCTCAGATTGATGAAGTAATTAAAAAATCAAACAAAACATTAGGATTCATAAAAAGGAACTTTTACAAATGTAATAAGAATATAAAACTAAAATGCTATCTCACATTAGTTAGGCCTATACTAGAATATGCAGGATCTGTATGGGACCCATCTACTAATGAAAACATTAAAAAATTAGAACAAATTCAAAAAAGAGCTGCAAGGTTTATAACTAGTGAATATTCCCCATTGACAAGAGTAACACCATTAGTCAAATCACTAAACCTAGAAACACTAGAGGACAGAAGGGCAAAGAGTAAAGTAGTAATAATACATAAGGCATTAAACTCTAATTTAGAAATACAACCCAATAACAATCTGTTGCAAAGCTCAGATAAACATAAAGACAAAAACACCTTCCTTGTCCCTTATGCGAGAACAAATGCATATAAGTACTCTTTCTTCCCGAGTGGCATTCGGGCATGGAATGGGTTGCCTGAACAAACCAGGAAAACCAATAACCTAACATCATTTAAAACATTAATAAAAATGCAAGACTAGACTCGGACCACGGATGAGCGTAGGACGCAATAATCTTCTTTATAGACGGAGCGTCTGTAATGTATAAGATAAGATAAGAATGGAATTAAACTAAAACTAAATGCTCCCCCCCCCATAGTCACTTACACCTCCTCATCCTACCCAGTTCTCTCTCTCTATCTCTCTTTCTCTCTTTCAGGGCGAACACCACGTGGTTTCCACGTGTTTTTTTCGTCGATACGACGTGGTGTGCCCGCTGGGTCTCTCTCTATTTTTCTCTCTATTTTTCTCTCTCTGACTCTCTGTCTCTTTCTATCTCTCTTTCTCTCTAACTTTCTCTCTCTCTTCTATATCTCTCTCTACCACCCTCTCTCTATCACTCTCTCTCTCTCCTGTTTGTCTGTGTGAGTATGTGGGTGTGTATGTTTCTTAACTCAGAATTCATTCATTCTAAGAAAACAAATGTGACAATTTGCATAAACAAAAAATGATTCGAAAAGAGAATTTCAGTATGACATATTGGAAAATGAATAAATTGTTTCGCTAAAGATACCACCCCGAATTCCTAAATTCTTGAAATAAAAGATAACACAAAATCACAAATTGTTTCATTTCTCTTTTTCCTGTTAGCCGTTTTAAATATGCCAGCAGGGTCAAGGTCTAATTTCAAAATATTAAAAAAAAACGTCAGTGCAATTTCTTAGAATGAACTCAAGATTAAAAAAAACAAAAAAACACAAATTGATGTTTGAAGTAAAAAATGGAAAGTTGTCATCAGTAATTTGAGATTCTGGAATTTCTTTTATGCAAAACAAAAATTGTGAATATTTAAATTTGGCATTTATTTTGTTGATTTGTCGATGGACGAAATGTAAACGCCAATGATTGGTTGATAGAGTTCTATTTACAATCTTATTCAATCTTAAATTCAAATTGAAAATGAAACGTCGTTAGTTTTTCTGTGGCGTAAATGGACGCCGTTACTAAACTGAAAAATATTGACAATATCCATTTCTGATTGATAAATAAAAACATTTACTTTTAAAGATATACTCTGAACAGCTCGGTACTTTCTCTTGTGATACACGATGGGTATGACAGAGTTAACCCAGCACTGATTGGTTAGATGGACATGACAGAGTTAATCCAGCACTGATTGGTTAGATGGACATGACAGAGTTAATCCAGCACTGATTGGTTAGATGGACATGACAGAGTTAATCCAGCACTGATTGGTTAGATGGACATGACAGAGTTAATCCAGCACTGATTGGTTAGATGGACATGACAGAGTTAATCCAGCACTGATTGGTTAGATGGACATGACAGAGTTAATCCAGCACTGATTGGTTAGATGGACATGACAGAGTTAATCCAGCACTGATTGGTTAGATGGACATGACAGAGTTAATCCAGCACTGATTGGTTAGATGGACATGACAGAGTTAATCCAGCACTGATTGGTTAGATGGACATGACAGAGTTAATCCAGCACTGATTGGTTAGATGGACATGACAGAGTTAATCCAGCACTGATTGGTTAGATGGACATGACAGAGTTAATCCAGCACTGATTGGTTAGATGGACATGACAGAGTTAATCCAGCACTGATTGGTTAGATGGACATGACAGAGTTAATCCAGCACTGATTGGTTATATGGGCATGACAGAGTTAATCCAGCACTGATTGGTTATTTAACATCCTTGGTGGGTAATAAAGTAACGAAGCTGGGGAGAATACGTTGGTGGGTGGTGGTCAATGGAAACAGTAAAAAAAAAATCCTTTTACACATCCGTACACTATCTTCAATAGTTAAATAACATAACACAAAAACATTAGTAGGGGAGAACTTTTTAAAATATTGTTTATACATTTCAGAGAAGTTTGGACAATTTGAAGAAAACTGAAAGTTTGAAAAAAATTGAGAGTCTGGGTGTCACGTGGCGGGGGGTGATTAGACCACTTAATCACCACGTAAACTTTATAAGTTGGGGTTAGATCTGCACCTGAGCCTCCTGTGTGTCGTGCCTTCTGTATGATTAAGTAAACGTGACTGAATTATGTCACGCGGTGTGGCAGGCAGGCTCGTATGTGTATTCTTTCCTTCTTATACTTATAAGAGTGGTCTGCATAAATAGATAAGAGATGAATTATTCTCTTTCTATTCTGGTTGGCTGCGTTTTGTCTTAAGGGATGAGCCGGAGTACTGTGCTAGAGGTTACGTATTGATGATCAAATTTATCTTTGTGTGTGTAGAATTCCGTGGCTCGTCTGAGGTAATTATGCAGAGGTTTGGCTATACTAAACACATATAGACTTCACAAATTCGATTATAGTCACTAGAGAACACGAGCGAAAACATTATATTCTGAAGTTTATTCACATTAAGACTGAGTATACCGTTGCATATATATCATGCATAATATCCTAGGTACATTGTCCAACAATATAAACAGCAAAGATTAAGATACAGACTTAGGGTCGGAGCCTTCATAAAGGCCTCGGAGGGGCCAGACGGACCCACTCCGCTTTCACGACCGCCTAGCTAGCCTGTCCGTAAAACTCTACACCTTCAATCTATAACTAAAACTAAAAGCATTAATAGTAATAGTCACGTGATATAAAATGGGAGGATAGGGGGAAATGTACACGTTTAGTCTGATTGCCAGGAGTAGGGAAAGCATGGGGAGAGGGGTGGGGGATGGTGGGTGCGAGTGGCGGTGAGGGGGAGGGGCGAAGAGGCGGTCAGCCATCCAAGGTAATTCTTATCTTCCGGCGGCGCCTTTGTTTAAGCAACAAAGGGGGTATTTGACCAGGGAACGAGCCCTTAGAGGTCTATTTTCATATACATGTTATAAGTGAGGAGGGACGGGGGGGGGGGGGGGGGGGGGTCAGAGACGGTGGGTTCAGGAATGACCTTGACCTGTTTCTCGATCGTCCGTGGTACGTGGGGGGGGGGGAACGCAACCGTGTTACACAATTTAGAATGGTGGGCATGATGTAGACTTAGTAACAATGACAATATACATGAATGGAAGCTAAAGTCAATGAATAGTCATATGACTGTAAGTAATATACTTATAAGCATGCAGAAATATACATATATAATGTAAGTAAAATTCATTGCGATGCAAAATACATAAAGTGTTAAATGTAGGAGAAAGAAAGGAAAGACTCATTTTCACTCCAATCAGACATGCAGGATTGTGGCAATGTTGTCAGTGGTTTGTACGTACAGATGATATGATTATAGTATCTTATAAGAGCTGATTACATCTAAGACCTTTCTTAGTTGCGTGTGACGTTAATCTTCTCCCAAAACGCCACACTGGGAAATACAAAATGCGAGAGTTTTGGAAATTTAAAACAACAACTGAGATTTTGGTAAAACAAGATATAGTATCAACTAGTTTATGTTAATGTCTTTGTTTCGTAAATTAAAATGAAATAAACTTGTTTTAAACACTTTCTTCCTATTTTTGTATGTTTCCAATGACCTTGACATTTATTTCAGATTATTTAAGAAAAAGAAAGACCATCCAGTTTTCCAAAAGTCTCTCGTTCTGTCATTCTCAACTTTCTTTTCTTCCTTGCTTCCAGAAAAAACGTTATCGATTTAATCATAAGCAGTGTCCATGTGTCGCCCTCGGCATTAATACCCTCGTAATACGTTCGTCACGTGACCAATTACCACAAGGACGCGTCAGGACTTTTCTCTGCCCGCATTGAAGGCTTTTTCTTTTCTTTTAGTTTGTTGACAATTTCTATGGGAGATGTTCTCATTTCTTGGCACAGCAGTGGTGGGCCACTTTTAACGTGAATATGGGAAGATGTATTCATATAACTGGTCCTTCGGTTATCACACCCGGACCGCCAAACATGATGTCTCCTCCCCACCGGTTTAAACCTGCCGCCGCCCTATCCAGGCTGCGGGAGTTTTGGGCCAATGGCGGCAATGATAATAATAATAATAATTCTATAGCGCTGCTAATAAACATAATGTAAGCTCAGAGCGCGTATAACATACAACTTAGAACACGAATATTAATCTAGGCTAGATGACAGAACTAATTAATGATTTAAACAAAAGACAAATCAAATTCATGTATCATTAACCGACCCAACCCATAAGTAAGACAGTAAGGGTCTAAAGCATGTTGAATGTTATCTAGGTAAATATTGAAATAATGAGTTTTTAAGTTATTTTTGAAAGTAACAATAGAGCTTGTTTGCCTGAGTTGAATTGAGAGTATATTCCACACATTCGGATCGGATACTGAGAAGGCTCTAAGGCCAACGGTCGTCGGAGAGAAAAGGGGCTCTTCCAAAAGCGATGAGTTGGCAGAAATGCAATAATCTTCTTTCTATTTCAAAAGTCTATGAGAGTATAAAACAATGGTATTGCGTTTGTTATTGTTTCCATGTAGACTGTAGACTTACTAAATTGACTAGATAGTTACTAACTAGTAGTTGTTTTTTTAAAATACCTTTTACTTTGATCGATAGGTCCATACTGTCATGATGTGACATTTATTATAGCGTCATATTTTAGTACTTATAATGTAATGCTAGGAATATTAATTAGTTAGGCAGGGCGTAATTCTCACCCGCCCCTCCTCTTTTCCCTCCCTACCCGGGGGCGAGACTGGGGCTATCCCATGTTTTCCCTTTGTGTCAACACCAGCCTGGACAAGGGGAACCGCTCCCCTCTACTCCTTTGTTCGTATACGGGCGGGCGTAGGTGCAAACCGACACTCCTCACTTGTGGTTATCTGTTCCTTTGAGTTTGACCGCGTCACGCATGGCCCTATTAAGCGCCTTTGTCTAGGCGGGCGGTAGGGTGTAGCGATACCGTACCGTTTAGATTGATGTGTCTGATGTTTTATATGTTGATATCTACATGTGTACGGATTAAACGTATGGTCTATTCACTTAAAGCTGATAGTCTGTTTTCTTAATTCGTTTGTCATTGGAGTGATTGTGAGAAGAAGAAACTGACTCTGCTTGATAGATAGTACGCAAATAAAAATATCGAGCGTTGTCACGGAGAATTGCCTGGTCTAAAACACTGCCATCGACCTCTAGACCAACGAACCACTTGAGGCAGGGAACTCAACGTGTGAGCACTAGTCACGAGAGCATCGTACTGGCCACACTATCCCTCATCATCACACATACCGAAGTTACATATTCTAACAAATAAGTTTTTACTTAAATTAACATTTAAAACAAAAAAAATGTAACTTTTAAAGCTATTGTTATTATTGTGGTGGTTGTTATTGTTCTTTAGACCCTTATTGAGCGCCAGCCACATGACAAATCTCTTTATAAATCAATCTGTCATTATTCTTTGCAAATTAAACCAAGACAATTTCGATATACTACCACTTATCTTATCAATTGACGATACTTCCCATAATTAGAGCAATATTGATCTACTAAATCTCTTAACTATGAAACAATTGGAAGCAAAAACAGCAGTAAATCAAAGGGCAAACCATTGAAAGGGGGGGGGGGGTTATGTTAAAATAAAAAAAAGCTTGCATTATCTATAATTAGTATTAAAAAAAAAAAATTACCAAAATAGTTCCTGCACTTAATGAGCCGGAACAACGTTTTCATAAAAAGAACAAGATAATGAAAAAAAACAGTAATTTAAAGACCATACGAATGCATGGACATTCAAAATGTCATCCTACCCTGACCTGCGTGCACACTTGTACACAAAGCCTGTTTTCAGCCTGTCCTGATAATTGACCGTATTTCGCAATCATCTTCTGTGCTATTGTTCAAATCAATAGACACATTTAAAATAAAGGAAAACTTTCGAATATTGATTTTGCGACTATTGATTTTTTGGATATTGATCTTCAGGATATTTTATTTTCATTTGCAAGCGTAACTGTTTTGTTTTTCTGGCTGTGTAAAAAATTCCAGAACATTCCAGTAAGAAGTATGAAACGGGGCAAACAATTGATTGTGGTCACAAGTCAATGCGTTTGTGTGGACTGACCTGGTTGTGCCCGGCTGTAGTTTTTCCCCCCTTCCCTGTTGATCGCCGTTAGCTAATAGATGTCACTGCCGAGCGTGTCGCGTTTGACTGTCATGGGTTCCTAATTGACATTCAATGACAGGTGTGACGGGTCACCAGAAATGTCATACATTTTTGTTTTTGTCTCGAGTTTTTTTTATTGATCTTTCAAGATGGAGAAAAGTTGTGTGCAGTTGTCGTCGCTTGGATAAGGGATAGTGTGGCTTAGCAAACGTTTCTTGCCGAATCCCAACTTGTTAGGGAAGATTTTAACCTGGCGTCTGCCCTGTATCTGGAACTCCACTCCCTTGCCCTGCCCAGTTTGAAAAATAGATGCCCCCCCCCCCCCCAAACAAAAAGAAATATTTTCAGCACTCGCACTAAGCTCCCTGCCTGCAATTATTCCACCAGGAAGTAATCCAACATCTAATGGTATTCACAGAAATACGTATAATTAAAGATATAGCTGGTTTCATTTAATCAAAAGACAGACGAGATGGAAAATGACTACAACAATAAAAAAAATCCTATTTGGTCAATTAAAACCTAATTTCTATTCCGCCAAAGAAAAACGATATTTAATTTAATTTCGTTTCGCTTTCTTCTTAAATTCCTCCATCAAATTGCCAACTTTTGCACTAATTACGAGAGTTCTTTGTCTTTTTTTCTAACTCTATTGCAGAAGATGTCTGTATTTAAGATGTTACATGGTGCACGTGGAGGTTAGAATGACCCAGTTTGTTACAATTGAAAGTGGGTCATTTCGATACAAAGTGAAGCTGAAGGCTGGAGGTTTAAATTTGACTCACACACAGATTGTATCTGTCCGTGTTTCCGTCTGGCTCGCTGCGTGTCTATACCCCGAATCCAAGAGTATCCACTCCGACCCCATGTGGATAAGTATCCATTATTAGCCCAGTACAAGCGTACATATCTATCCAGTGTGATCCAAAGTGCATACAAGTATACATTATGATCCCGAGTACACCCTAGTACACGTGAAAGCAATAATTGTGACCCCAGTTATATGTATCCATTGCGATCCCAGTACACATTAAATGCAGATGCTTTTAACTATTGATCCTTTACATTGTATGATGTAAGTAATCTACTTCATTGTTCAGACATGAAACAGTTTGTCCAAACCCTCGACCCTAAGCTCATTAATTGTGCAAAGGATTTTCTTTATAAAAGTATTGTGTTCTTTGGTTTTGTGTTAGCATGCGTCTTGTGAGGCTTACTGTATTTGCGTGTGTTTTGTGTAAGTTACTGTATTTGCGTGTGTTTTGTGAAAGTTACTGTATTTGCGTGTGTTTTGTGAAAGTTACTGTATTTGCTGAAATTTTGTGTGAAAGTTACTGTATTTGCTGAAATTTTGTGTGAAAGTTACTGTTTTTGCGTGTGTTTTGTGAAAGTTACTGTATTTGCGTGTGTTTTGTGAAAGTTACTGTATTTGCGTGTGTTTTGTGAAAGTTACTGTATTTGCGTGTGTTTTTTGAAAGTTACTGTATTTGCGTGTGTTTTGTGAAAGTTACTGTATTTGCTGAAATTTTGTTTGAAAGTTACTGTATTTGCGTATGTTTTGTGAAAGTTACTGTATTTGCTGAAATTTTGTTTGAAAGTTACTGTATTTGCGTGTGTTTTGTGAAAGTTACTGTATTTGCTGAAATTTTGTTTGAAAGTTACTGTATTTGCGTGTGTTTTTTGAAAGTTACTGTATTTGCGTGTGTTTTGTGAAAGTTACTGTATTTGCTGAAATTTTGTTTGAAAGTTACTGTATTTGCGTATGTTTTGTGAAAGTTACTGTATTTGCGTGTGTTTTGTGAAAGTTACTGTATTTGCGTGTGTTTTGTGAAAGTTACTGTATTTGCGTGTGTTTTGTGAAAGTTACTGTATTTGCTGAAATTTTGTGTGAAAGTTACTGTTTTTGCGTATGTTTTGTGAAAGTTACTGTATTTGCGTGTGTTTTGTGAAAGTTACTGTATTTGCGTGTGTTTTGTGAAAGTTACTGTATTTACCTGTGTTTTGTGAAAGTTACTGTATTTGCTGAAATTTTGTGTGAAAGTTACTGTATTTGCTGAAATTTTGTGTGAAAGTTACTGTTTTTGCGTGTGTTTTGTGAAAGTTACTGTATTTGCTGAAATTTTGTGTGAAAGTTACTGTTTTTGCGTATGTTTTGTGAAAGTTACTGTATTTGCGTGTGTTTTGTGAAAGTTACTGTATTTGCGTGTGTTTTGTTAAAGTTACTGTATTTGCGTGTGTTTTGTGAAAGTTACTCTGTTTTCGTGTGTTTTGTGAAAGTTACTGTATTTGCTGAAATTTTGTTTGAAAGTTACTGTATTTGCGTGTGTTTTGTGAAAGTTACTGTATTTGCTGAGTTTTGTGAAAGTTACTGTATTTGCGTGTGTTTTGTGAAAGTTACTGTATTTGCTGAAATTTTGTGTGAAAGTTACTGTTTTTGCGTATGTTTTGTGAAAGTTACTGTATTTGCGTATGTTTTGTGAAAGTTACTGTATTTGCGTGTGTTTTGTGAAAGTTACTGTATTTGCTGAAATTTTGTGTGAAAGTTACTGTTTTTGCGTATGTTTTGTGAAAGTTACTGTATTTACCTGTGTTTTGTGAAAGTTACTGTATTTGCTGAAATTTTGTGTGAAAGTTACTGTATTTGCTGAAATTTTGTGTGAAAGTTACTGTTTTTGCGTGTGTTTTGTGAAAGTTACTGTATTTGCTGAAATTTTGTGTGAAAGTTACTGTTTTTGCGTATGTTTTGTGAAAGTTACTGTATTTGCGTGTGTTTTGTGAAAGTTACTGTATTTGCTGAAATTTTGTGTGATAGTTACTGTATTTGCTGAAATTTTGTGTGAAAGTTACTGTTTTTGCGTGTGTTTTGTGAAAGTTACTGTATTTGCTGAAATTTTGTGTGAAAGTTACTGTTTTTGCGTATGTTTTGTGAAAGTTACTGTATTTGCGTGTGTTTTGTGAAAGTTACTGTATTTGCGTGTGTTTTGTTAAAGTTACTTTATTTGCATGTGTTTTGTGAAAATTCGTGTGAGTTCTGCAAAAAACAAAACTACGTGTCCGTGTGTGTTTGTTTGTGTTGTATTTTCTTCCCCTTGGCGTTTCGCTAATGACGACACATTAAATATTTAATAAGTATTGGAACAATATTAATGTGCTATCTTCGTTATCTTTTATACACGGTGAAGGTCATCTGTTGTTTTTTTTACGTAACGATTCGTAAGCAAACAATGCAAGTGGAAAAAAACGAATTCATTTTTCCTTTTCCACTCCCAGGCCCCAAGAACTTCCAGATCAAGTATGTGATAGTTCTAGAGAGATTGTTGTGTGACGTCATACTTGGCGTGACCCGTTCGCGTGGCGGGGCCGTACGTCATTATACTAGGAGGCGGGTGGGAGAGATACGTCATCTTTAAGGGCCTGGTGTTGCCCTGGAAGTGGATCGTCTGCTGAGGCAGAAGTCTATAAATTACAGGACACCATAAATATATGATAGGTTCATAGACTATTTTATATTTTCGCAATCATCCATGTCGACTGGTAGACTGAACACTATTGAGTAAGTTTTCTAAATAATTTAGACATTTCTATAGCAAGGCTTTCAATGGATAATACGATCAATGATAGTATGACAATGGAATAAGTATAATACACGTAGTTTTTTAAGAGTATAATATACGTAGTTTAATATACGTATATTATACAGCAAGCGCTGGCCCTCATTAAAATCCTAAGAGCGCATCCATTATCTTGTAAGACAGATGGGAGCCATATATAATATACGTCGTTTACTAAGAGTATTTCATAGTTTGTTCATTTCTCTTTGATATGTCTTTCTCTCTGTATTAAACTATATGTTTACTGGCTTCAATGACAAATAAAATATATTTTAATTTTTCACTTATCAAGAGTCATTCCGAATTTGTATACTATACTAGCTAAACTACCCGGCGTTGCCCGGGGTGACAAGCAAACAATGGGAATTCTACTCCCTTTCTATAGATATAACAGATTCAATTCGTTATAGCTACAACATTTGAATTAAATATAACGGAAGTGTACAATACAAAAGGGAATTCCAAAAAGAAGTCATTCGAGCAAAGACTATACGAAGATGAACCGCTTGATGTGATATTTCTGCTTATTGATAACTTGAAACACTTAGTTTCTGAATTTCCGATCGCATGAGTCCTTTAGACTTCCGGTTTTGTAATTCGCTTTGATTTTCTCAATGGAAAATGAAGATTAAAATCGATACAGTGGAAACCTTTAATGCAATCGAAGGAGCGTAGAAGTCATTCAAGGCAGTTTATTAGTTGCATACGAAAAAAAAAAGAACATATAAGCTCTAAAAATAGAGCAAGCGGCCATCTTATTATAGTCTTTCATTTTATCGATACAGTATGTCTTAATTTTAATCGTCAAATAATTATAGGTCAGTGCCGAAACCAAACACCCGTCATCTGAGATCATCGTGTTACAGAAATTATCTACCATTTTGTTTTCTTTTACAAGAAGAAACAGTTTAGATCTTTTTCAGAGATATGGGTCAATTAGTGTGACCACCGCGGTCAGGTCCATTTGTGTCGAATGACTGTCATAAAGAAGCAGACGCTAATGAGTTAATGAACCGACGGAGCCTCTTTTTGGCCCGAGTAACATTGTGTCTATTACATTTCTTAGGCATGACCGTTTGACCTCTAGGGCCATTAACTTGTTTCCCGTGTATCCCGTGTCCTAGTTTTATATCTCAAACTGTCCCGGGTCCATCCAAACTCATCAGAACAATATACATTAAACATGGCCGCTTCACACGCGACCTGAGATGTTCGATCAACAACCGGGAGGAGGGTGAGCCACGTCTTATTGAATCATTGATGAAGCAGACGTACAGGAAGTTTACAGGAGTTACGTCCCTTTTGACATAGTGTTTTCCCTTGCGACGACGTTGTGCAATTCGCGGTGGTTGGTTATTTCTTTTGCTGCTGTTTGTTTTCCATGTAAAACATTGCTACGTGTTGAACGACTGTGTCAATAGACGCCCCGCCCCTAGACTCAGACATTTTAGATGCAAATCTAATTCTTTCTATCGGAAATGAGCCTCGTTTCTAGAGACGCGGGTAAGGCCAAAGGAAATGTCAACTGTTGCTTTCGTTGTGTTTTTTTTCGATTGTCGATTGGTGCATTCATAATCTATCTTTCTATCTACCGATCTATTCATAATCTATCTTTCTATCTACCGATCTATTCATATCTATCTTTCTGGCTACGGATCTATCCTTATCTAGACTATGTTTCTATTTTCAGATCTATCCATGTATGTCTTTCCATCTACATATATGTCTATATCAATCTATCTATCTACCGATCTATCCATATCAATCTATTTTTCTATTTAGCTATGTGTCTATCCGGGGAGGAGGGGAGGGGCGCAGTAGTGCGTTCGGCTGGCTTAACGAAAGCCATGGGTTGCAATACTGGTGAAGGCTAGGTTTTGTTTTTGGGGACTGGCGGGCATCTCGGAGTCCAGGTCTGATTGGTACCTGAAATTAGTTGAGGTAAAATAAAGACGAGTCGGCATGATGCTGGCCACACAATCCCTTAGCATACCGTGGCCACAGAAACTTCACCTTCCCTAAGATAAATTTAGTCCGTTTACGTTTATTATGTGTCTATCCGTCAGACTGTTCACCTACATATCTATCTGTTAATTATCCAATTGACGCTCTGTGTTTGTTATCCATCTAATTATCCATTGATCCTTCATCCATTCATAAGTTGATGACCCCAATCATTCACCCAACCAATTTCACTATTACACTCACCTTCCACAGTATGGCTGGTATTACTTAAGCCAATCATGCATATCAAGTCAAAATGCCCCTGGTCTGAACTATGTTTTAGAACCACTGTTTCTCCCTGGGCCCTTGTTGTGATCAACAACACCAACCTCCGCCTGGCCATCATTCACCAAGGTCTGCTTTCTGCAAACCTGTTCAGATGGAGGATTTGACAGTTCCATTTGCCGCCTCCAGTGGCACAACTTTTAAATACCCAAGAAAGCGTGTCTGTCTGTGTGTGTGTGTCTGTCTGTGTGTGTGTGTCTGTCTGTGTATGTGTGTGTGTCTGTGTGTGTGTGTTTGTGTGTGTGTCTGTCTTTGTGTGAGTCTGTGTAAGTCTGTGGGTGTTTTTTTTGTCACGAAATAGACCTAAAACAGGTATAAGGATACACCTATAGATTTAGTTACCATGTTGTGCTAGAAAGAAAGGACCTACATCAGATTATATATTTTGATTCAGTGAGTGGTATAACGATCAATCGGTCCTTATTATTATTTTTCTATCCTGCTCCAGCAGCAGGGTGCTTATCTTACTTGTTACAGACGGTCCTTCTGTACAGAAGATTATTGCGTTCTACGCTCAACCGTGGCTTTTAAGTGTAGTCTTGTATTTTGATTATTTTTTTTTTTAAATGATGTCAAGTTATTGGTTTGTTCAGGGAACCCATTCCATGTCGGGATACCGCTTCGAGAAGAAAGACAATGTATATATGATTTTGTTCTTGTATGTGGAATAAGGAAATTATTAATTTTCCCCTATCTCTATCCCTATCCCTATCTCTATCTCAGTATTTTAATATAATTTTGTTATGTATATCTAACTTAGATTTGAATACTGTTTGTATTATTACTAAAGGGTACCTGAAAGTAGTTGTGGAAAGGTCAAATGTGTTAAGTATTGTGTTGGCATCACAATCTTCTTGCAGTTCAAGTTTACGAAAACTGATGAATGCTGCTTCATTCATTAAACAATAAACAATTTATTTAAACAACATTAACAAGTCTTAATGAATAAAGGTTGAAGTGTAAGATATTTCCGGTCCCATTCGTTCATTTGTTTCAAAACATCTGTGTGCTGCGTTACTGGTTGTACGAAAAGACGTAGTGATTCAATTTTATTTCATTTCCAAAAGATATTGTTAAAAGAAAACGATGGATTGTGAAAGACATAAGTGAAGAATTACCTATTTATAATCCCAAACTAGTTGCTTGATGCAAACGAATTTTCGTTTTTTTGTTTTTACAAATCTACTCATTGTGGTTTTTAAATAACTTAGGACGCAACTCTTGACTAATTTGTTTTATAAACAAAGCTAAATTTAAGTTAACGCAACTAACACTTTGAGTATTAATTATGGCCTACTAATTTTTGACGTTAAAAACGGATTCCTCATAACTAATCGTGCTTGTTTTTTTGTTTACGAATATGGCGGGAAATGGCACCGGAAGCTCATGAGCTCTTCAATTTGAAAAGGTCACGCCTCATTAAGACTTGTCAATGGGAGAAACTATTGATATACAAAGACATAAATGTTCTTCTAGAAAAAAAATATTTTCTCTTTCTCTAACACACACACACAGACACAGTTACACACACACATTCCACACAGTCACACACACACAATCATACCATTCATAAACACAAAGTTTCAATAGTTCATAGTTTGATTTATAGTTCTAAGGACTGACGGACAATAACGTTGAATCATTCGGTGTAATAGTTTGAACAAAAGCATTCCTAAATCTCTCTGTTCTAGCCCAGATTGAGAGGAGATTACCACTTCGTCTAGATCTGATGTAGTTGCGCTGAAGTGGGAAAATTTTACCAATCATAGACACCTTGAGTTAAACAAAACTACAGGAGCTGGTAATCGTGTCTGTGTTGTACGATAGGCTCTGTTATAATGCAGTCCATAATGTGTTTGTTCAATGTAATATATGATAATCATCTAGGCGGTTTGAAAACATTAAACGTCGAAAGATATATTTGCAATTTTTTTAATACAGTGCTGGAAGAAAAAAGAATCAACTAGGATATATTTGGTAATATAGTGATTGTAAGTTAGTGTCTGTAAGCAGGTCGATGTAAGCTAGTATAAGTAACTAGTGTATGTAAGCTAATGTATGTAAGCTATTGTACGTGATCAAGTTGATGTGAGCTATTGTATGTACGTTAGTATATGTAAGCTATATCCTAAAAGCAAACGTCACAATTCGTGTCTCATCTTACCCTGGTGTAATTTTATTTTCCTCGAGTGTTCAAGACAATCGCTATTGATATATCGGAGCTCTTGTATTATTAAAGCGTGCATTAATTTGCTTGTGTAAAAAATGCATGGCTTGACCTTTTCATGCGGGAACGTGGAGGGCCATCCACAAATGTCACCCATGAAATATACATGTCATTTATACATTTGACATTTCACACGCAAAAGAACTGTGACCCATAACCCATTCAATGTGTGGGGAGCCATTTGAGGTTTTAGAAATTTAAATTTGAGGTTGTCTATTGTTCCTGAAGTCTTTTCGTCACATCAGTTTCAGTAAGTTATCTTGAAGATCGCAATGTCTGTGTGTGTGTGCGTTAGTTTGTGTGTGGGGGGGGGGGCGGACTCTTCAGCCCTACAGTCACGTGATGCAGGGGACGTATCTTTATTATTCAGTGTTGTATGGGTTATGGTGACGTCATTGTCAGGACAGGAACTGACGTCACGCCAGGGAAGGTTTTAATGTCCTATTGGTCCATAGTCTTGTACTGGACAGGAAGGTCTTCCTTTATGTTATTTAAAAGAATGTGTTGTTATTATTTTAATTGTTTATGTTTCAACAATGACTAGATTTTGGCATCAATAATACACTTTGTGACTTGTATTATTTTTTGGTTTCTTGTGCTTTAATGGAACTGAATCTAGCACTGTTTAACATTGTCATCTGTTGTATGTTTGTTTAAAATTGTCATCTTTTGTATGTATTGTTTAACATTGTCATCTGTTCTGTGTATTGTTTAACATTGTCATCTGTTCTGTGTATTGTTTAACATTGTCATCTGCTGTATGTATTGTTTAACATTGTCATCTTTTGTATGTATTGTTCAACATTTTCATCTGTTGTATGTATTGTATTGTTCAACATTGTCACCTGTTATATGTATTGTTCAACATTGTTATCTGTTGTATGTATTGTTTAACATTGTCATCTGTTGTATATATTGTTTAACATTGTCATCTGTTGTATGTATTATTCAACATTGTCATCTGTTATATGTATTGTTCAGCATTGTCATCTATTATATTTCATTGTTCAGCAATGTCATCTGTTATATGCATTATTCAACACTTTCATCTGACGTAGGAACTGATAAAATATTAAAAACTATACTAGAAAAAGCATCTTATGTATGGGACAAGTAAAGAAGAAATAGAACAAATTGAGAAAAGAGCTGCAAGGTTCATTACTAGTGAATATTCACAATTGACAAGAGTAACACCAATAGTTAAATCACTAAACCTAGAAACACTAGAGGACGAAGGGCAAAGAGTAAAGTAGTAATAAGGCATTAAACTCCAATTTAGAAATATAACCAATGACAATCTGTTACAATGATGAGATAAACATAAAGACAAAAACACTTTCCTTATGCGAGAACAAATGCATATAAGTATTCTTTTTTCCTAAGCAAGAATCCGGACATGGAATGGGTTGCCTGAACAAACCAGGAAAACCAGTAACTTAACACTAATAAAAATGCAAGACTAGACTCGGACCACGGATGAGCTAGGACGCAATAATCTTCTTTATAGTAAAAGCGTCTATAATATATAAGACTAGATGTAATCTATAGTAAACACCTTTTTTCAAGGTAAACAAAATTGTTCAAATTTGAATTGACACTAAAACATAAAATATATGACTTAAAATTCCATTTATGTTTCTTTGATTATATTACTAACTTAATCACTAATATCTGATTGTACTTTTAAAAATAATGTTTGTTCAAGAAAAATATGTTCCCTTTCAATTTTTAAGGATAGTGAGATGGGCTATTTAAGAATCTCTTGAAACATATTTTTTGTAAACATATTTTTTTGGTATCTGAAGCCCTACGAAATTACGGGCGAAAATCGTTTCTGCTTGTTAGCGGAAGTGACGTAAACGTTTTCCCCAGACCCTGGTGTTCAGTGGGAGGGCACGGTGCTAAACAGAGGGCGATCAGGACTAAAACTAGAAGGAGGGGCGTCCCCAAACCGGATCAAACTAGTCTGCATTCACTTGACTTGGAGGCTATCGGAAATTTGGTCTTCTGTCCGATCTTTGCTTCCGTTTCCGGCTTGGCGCTTCAGTTCAGTTTTTTTTTCTTCTTTGCACGTAGCGGCTCCACTTTTCACCGAGTTCGGCATTAGGTTGTTTTAAGGCTGTTCGGCATTAGGTTGTTTTAAGGCTGTTCGGCATTAGGTTGTTTTAAGGCTGTTCGGCATTAGGTTGTTTTAAGGCTGTTCGGCATTAGGTTGTTTTAAGGCTGTTCGGCATTAGGTTGTTTTAAGGCTGTTCGGCAATAGGTTGTTTTAAGGCTGTTCGGCATTAGGTTGTTTTAAGGCTGTTCGGCAATAGGTTGTTTTAAGGCTGTTCGGCATTAGGTTGTTTTAAGGCTGTTCGGCATTAGGTTGTTTTAAGGCTGTTCGGCAATAGGTTGTTTTAAGGCTGTTCGGCATTAGGTTGTTTTAAGGCTGTTCGGCAATAGGTTGTTTTAAGGCTGGGTTTTTATTATTATTTCTTCTTTTATTCTTTTAGGTGAATGAGACAAAGATACAATTAACATGATATTACGTCATTGTTAAAGACACAATTAACATGATATTACGGTCATTGCTAAAGTTTCAATAGAGCTAGCAAAGCAATACAATAATAAAAATTGCTATCTTATGCTATGTTCCAGACGCTTCTTTTATACATTATACAAGCCAAAGTCCCCGTCGTAGCCGGGGGGGGGGGGGGGGGGGGGAATTACATAGGTCTATATCTACATATACAATATACAGAAAGCTATAAAAATTTTAAATATTAATTTATTATTTACTGAAAACATTAAGGAAAGTAATTCAAAGTAAATACAGGAAAATATAAAAAAAAGTTATCATTGGGGATTTGAACCCAAGTCTCCCGCTTGGTAGTCAGAGACGCTAACCACTCAGCTAGGGAAGCGAGATCGCAAAAGTAAAATATTAGGCTTCCAATTCAATCAATCAATCAGTCAATGGGAATCAAAATCCACACACACAGTCTACTTTATATATATAGGTATAGATTATGGCACCCTACGCTTATATATACATATATATATATATATATAGAGAGAGAGATTATGGCACCCTACGCTTAACCTTGGTTTGATTTGTCTTGTAATTTGATTAGGTTTTTCTAATAATGTAAAGTTGTAGAATTTCTTGGTCTGTTCAAGCAACCAATTCCTTGCCCCAAATGTCACTATGAAAAAGAAGGCCTTTTTTTTTCCAGAGATTTTTTCACCAAAACCAATGACATCTGTCACTGGCCTTTTGATATCTGTGGAGGAATCCATTATTAATACCCTTTAGTTTATATCGTTTAAGTCCTGTTATCCGCAGACACCAATGTCCTAAAGTCACACATTTTAAATGTTCTTCTCTTTGTATTTTAGAAATCTCACTGTTCCCAGATCTATCAATGTCTTGTTAATCGTTCTATCCCAAAGCCTGATACTTGAATTCCCAGTTGTCCTACAATTAAACTGTTGAATAATTCACTGATAAATAGTATCACACCACTTCATTGTTACAACTAAATGCGCAATTTCCGAAAACTTCTTGAGAAATAATTGGACTGCAGTTACACTATTAAGTCTTTTGTTACAAAGTAACAAACAAATTAAAAAAAAAAAATGGAATGAAACATTAAACAAAACAAAACAAAAAGTGTATTTAGTTTCTATAAAATACGTCTCTTGTTCGATTCGTTACAAAGAAAAAATAATGTGTTACTTTAATCCCCCCCGACATTAGTTTTATGTTCTCATGTTATCCAGGATAAAAGTCTTGTATTTCAGAGTTGGCAAGTAAATTGCATGTCAAAGTAATTCCAGACAAGCCAGGCATAAAATTAAACACAGGAGTTGACATGCGTTTAGAAAATCCCTTGTCACAAACACACGTTCAAACAAACTTGCGCGCACAAACACAACAGCCCAAACACACATACAAACACACATACGAACACACATACAAACACACATACAAACACTTTTTAAGTTTTTCTTGTCCAACTGAGAAATTGCGTCCACTTGATGATATATTAAAATTCTACTGGCTTTTAAAATAATGACTTGGAAACGTTTATAAAAGAAAATTTAAGACATGGAATTTAGTCCCCCCCCCCCCAACCCCCCCCCCCCCCCCCCAAAAAAAAAAAGAATACTTGAAAACATTTTTTTGATAGATTGCTTTGTGCTTTTAAGGTAATCCTAGTAAGAAGGAATGTATCAAACAACGGCTGAAGTAATCGAAAAGATATTTTTTTTAAAAGAAAATGGAATGTGGAAACATATTTGAGTAAAACGAAAGAATACTTTGATGCACAGTCGTGTGGGTTGTTGATGGTTATAGTTCGCGTACTGTCAACTTGGACGTAACGAGTTCGAATCATGTTAAAACGATTTTCCTGGCGCCCTTTCTGGACGTTGGGAGTTTAAGATTTTTAGATTATTCGGTGCCTCTGGGAGATTTTCCGAAAGACAAAAAACAGAGAAATAATGGAATAAAGTGATGGTATCTTGAAGAATAAAATGATGGTATCTTGTAGAATATTGTGATGGTATCTTGAAGAATAAAGTGATGGTATCTTGAGGAATAAAATGATGGTATCTTGTAGATTATTGTGATGGTATCTTGAAGAATAAAGTGATGGTATCGTGTAGAATAAAGTGATGTTATCTTAAAGTCTAGACAAAAAAACATGTTCATGTTTGCTAGGACTATTTGACTAGGTAAGGCATCAATTGCTGGCGGCTGCACTAACTGGTAATGGATGTGTGATTACAGGCAAATATTTTCTTTTTCAGAATCAACAGACTTTTGCATCAACTGTCAGGTAATCAGGAAATATCCCCCCTCCCTGCACACAATTGCCACATGCCAGTCTGTGTGTCTTACTTTGTGTGTCTGTCTGTCTGCCTGTATTGTTTGTTTGTCCGTCGGGTCGATCGACCCTTTGATACGTTAGATACCTGCCAATGGATTCGATGACCCGGTGAATTGGGTGAGCACGGTGATGGTGGTGGCGGGGAGGGGGGGAGTTAACACAGATGACGTCAATGTGGTTAAGCACTTGATTATGGCGTGCATACAGCATAGGGATTCCCAATTACACAATTAAACGCCCATCCCACCCACGCAATCAAACTTACACACACACACACACAAACACCCTCGCACAAAGCCTCAAATATCCTTTAATCACTTTCATTCAGCGAAAAAAAAAAAAACAACAACAACCCTGATCTATGTTTTTAACATGATGCACGACCGCTATCCTAAGGTATCGAGTTCAAATGAATTTATAAAACATATTTTCCCTGCTCCTTTAGAGTCCCCAGAAGATGTGGAAAATGTTACAAAGTGGAAAAAAGTGGACATTTTTAAACTGTCATTAAATATATACTAAATATGTGGACATTTTAAAACTGTCATTAAATATAGACTAAATAGGATGTGGACATTTTTAAACTGTCATTAAATAGAGACTAAATATGTGGACATTTTTAAACTGTCATTAAATAGAGACTAAATATGTGGACATTTTTAAACTGT
The DNA here is from genome assembly GCA_949126835.1 of Anisus vortex. Classification (NCBI taxonomy): domain Eukaryota; kingdom Metazoa; phylum Mollusca; class Gastropoda; family Planorbidae; genus Anisus; species Anisus vortex. The sequence goes on along the minus strand of OX421506.1, from coordinate 35,165,822 downwards.
CATTAAAAAGAGACTAAATATGTGGACATTTTTAAACTGTCATTAAATAGAGACTATATATGTGGACATTTTTAAACTGTCATTAAATAGAGACTATATATGTGGACATTTTTAAACTGTCATTAAATATAGACTAAATATGTGGACATTTTTAAACTGTCATTAAATCTAGACTAAATATGTGGACATTTTTAAACTGTCATTAAATAGAGACTAAATATGTGGACATTTTTAAACTGTCATTAAATAGAGACTAAATATGTGGACATTTTTAAACTGTCATTAAAAAGAGACTAAATATGTGGACATTTTTAAACTGTCATTAAATAGAGACTATATATGTGGACATTTTTAAACTGTCATTAAATAGAGACTATATATGTGGACATTTTTAAACTGTCATTAAATATAGACTAAATATGTGGACATTTTTAAACTGTCATTAAATCTAGACTAAATATGTGGACATTTTTAAACTGTCATTAAATAGAGACTAAATATGTGGACATTTTTAAACTGTCATTAAATATAGACTAAATATGTGGACATTTTTAAACTGTCATTAAATATAGACTAAATATGTGGACATTTTTAAACTGTCAATAAATATAGACTAAATATGTGGACAATTTTAAACTGTCATTAAATATAGACTAAATATGTGGACAATTTTAAACTGTCATTAAATAGAGACTAAATATGTGGACATTTTTAAACTGTCATTAAATAGAGACTAAATATGTGGACATTTTGAAACTGTCATTAAATAGAGACTAAATATGTGGACATTTTTAAACTGTCATTAAATATAGACTAAATATGTGGACATTTTGAAACTGTCATTAAAAAGAGACTAAATATGTGGACATTTTTAAACTGTCATTAAATAGAGACTAAATATGTGGACATTTTTAAACTGTCATTAAATAGAGACTAAATATGTGGACATTTTGAAACTGTCATTAAATAGAGACTAAATATGTGGGCATTTTGAAACTGTCATTAAATCTAGACTAAATATGTGGACATTTTGAAACTGTCATTAAATCTAGACTAAATATGTGGACATTTTGAAACTGTCATTAAAAAGAGACTAAATATGTGGACATTTTTAAACTGTCATTAAATAGAGACTATATATGTGGACATTTTTAAACTGTCATTAAATATAGACTAAATATGTGGACATTTTTAAACTGTCATTAAATCTAGACTAAATATGTGGACATTTTTAAACTGTCATTAAATAGAGACTAAATATGTGGACATTTTTAAACTGTCATTAAATAGAGACTATATATGTGGACATTTTTAAACTGTCATTAAATAGAGACTATATATGTGGACATTTTTAAACTGTCATTAAATATAGACTAAATATGTGGACATTTTTAAACTGTCATTAAATCTAGACTAAATATGTGGACATTTTTAAACTGTCATTAAATAGAGACTAAATATGTGGACATTTTTAAACTGTCATTAAATAGAGACTAAATATGTGGACATTTTTAAACTGTCATTAAAAAGAGACTAAATATGTGGACATTTTTAAACTGTCATTAAATAGAGACTATATATGTGGACATTTTTAAACTGTCATTAAATAGAGACTATATATGTGGACATTTTTAAACTGTCATTAAATATAGACTAAATATGTGGACATTTTTAAACTGTCATTAAATCTAGACTAAATATGTGGACATTTTTAAACTGTCATTAAATAGAGACTAAATATGTGGACATTTTTAAACTGTCATTAAATATAGACTAAATATGTGGACATTTTTAAACTGTCATTAAATATAGACTAAATATGTGGACATTTTTAAACTGTCAATAAATATAGACTAAATATGTGGACAATTTTAAACTGTCATTAAATATAGACTAAATATGTGGACAATTTTAAACTGTCATTAAATAGAGACTAAATATGTGGACATTTTTAAACTGTCATTAAATAGAGACTAAATATGTGGACCTTTTGAAACTGTCATTAAATAGAGACTAAATATGTGGACATTTTTAAACTGTCATTAAATATAGACTAAATATGTGGACATTTTGAAACTGTCATTAAAAAGAGACTAAATATGTGGACATTTTTAAACTGTCATTAAATAGAGACTAAATATGTGGACATTTTTAAACTGTCATTAAATAGAGACTAAATATGTGGACATTTTGAAACTGTCATTAAATAGAGACTAAATATGTGGACATTTTGAAACTGTCATTAAATCTAGACTAAATATGTGGACATTTTGAAACTGTCATTAAATCTAGACTAAATATGTGGACATTTTGAAACTGTCATTAAATCTAGACTAAATATGTGGACATTTTGAAACTGTCATTAAATAGAGACTAAATATGTGGGCATTTTGAAACTGTCATTAAATCTAGACTAAATATGTGGACATTTTGAAACTGTCATTAAATAGAGACTAAATATGTGGGCATTTTGAAACTGTCATTAAATCTAGACTAAATATGTGGACATTTTGAAACTGTCATTAAATCTAGACTAAATATGTGGACATTTTGAAACTGTCATTAAATAGAGACTAAATATGTGGGCATTTTGAAACTGTCATTAAATCTAGACTAAATATGTGGACATTTTGAAACTGTCATTAAATCTAGACTAAATATGTGGACATTTTGAAACTGTCATTAAATCTAGACTAAATATGTGGACATTTTGAAACTGTCATTAAATCTAGACTAAATATGAGAAAAAAAGAAAAATGTACAAAAAAGTGTAAAATTTTAAAAATTTCTAAATTTGATAATTAATGTGAAAATCTGGAGAAAGAAAATACACAATGTCAACAAAATGTTTACAAGATGGAAAATGTGAAATCATTGAAATAAGAAACCTCTTTAAAATGAGTACAGTGTTTTTAAGGGGTGGACAAGGGGCAGCGCGTTCAACTGGCGTACCGAAGGTCCTGGGTTCGAATCCCGGTGAAGGTTAGGATTTTTTTCTCTCTGGACTCGAGCGTGTCCCTGAGTCTACTCATCTGTTATAGGTAACTGACATTAGTTGGGGTAAAAGTAAAGCAGTTGGGCATTGTGCTGGCCACACAGCAGCTAGTATGCCGTGGCCACTGAAACTGTTGAACGCTGCTTCACCAGCCCTATGAATCAAATTTGTCCAACGGGAACTTTACTTTGTACAATGTTTTTAAACAGCAAGCTGAAACTTTTATACATCCAGTTTCACCTGCAGCGAACAGCCAATCAACTTAGATCTCTAAATTTACTTTAAGTTCATACATAATCATTCATTGTAGCTCTATCCATTATGTTTGAGATAGGTTGACATTTTATAAAATGTTAAAAAACTTACGCTCCGCCCATAGCGAACGCTCTATAGTTAACTATTGGCCTATCTTATAGGGTTACTATATATAGACTTGTTCCTATACCTAATTTCGCTATATTTAAAGATATGCTATTTTTATCATTCATCTTTAGATGTCATTTTCATGTCACTTTTTATTTATATACCATTTCCTCACTATTGTTCTATAACTTTCCCATTTTCCTTTCAGTCATCATTTGTGTCATTGCAATTTTTATCTCTTATTATTTCTATCTCTCTCTCTCTCTCTCTCTCTCTCTATATATATATATATATATATATATATATATATATAGATCATTTTAATGGATGTGACTATATTACGTGTATGACTTGTGCTGAAACGGTCATCGTCTTGGACATTTTGCCATTTCCTAATTTCTCGTTTTTTCAGAAATATTTCCTTGGACAAATAGTACACACAAATCGTTATAAAGAAAAAAAAATAATTCTATTAAAAAAAACAATTAAACTTTTTAGATACTCTGTTTACTAATCCAGGCTTGATAAGTTTTATCAAAGTATCAACTACTTCTGCTGTTGTAACAGCATCAACAAAAAGTGGAGAGAGAAAGATAAAATTATAGGATATTATAAAGAGAAGATACTATTTGCATAAGATAACGAAACTCTAGAATTTCAACTAGTACAGTAAACCCTAAATACTTCGTAGTTCGACAGTCGTGGATCCATGACGTCACAGATTTTTTGTTTCTTTATCTTGTCTCTCCATTATAATTTTATATTATAAACATCTGTGCCTGTGTACTGTATGTACATACTGTAGATATCTTTACATTACTGTTACGGGTGGTTTGTTAACAGTACGTAAAGGGAGGGTTTTAAAAGTCAGAGTACACGTGAAATAAATGCTGTAAATATGGTGTCCCTTACTTCGCGGAATTTTCAGCTATCGCGGCCGATCTCGGAATTTCTCTACCGCAATAAACGAGGGTTCACTGTACTTGGTTCGTACCTAGATGCGGGAAATAGTTCGTCGCAATTTAGTATTCGGTGGAAATGTTCTACTCGTTTAGACTCTAGTCAATAATTGTACTATTACCATTTGTCACCACACATCTCTAACAGCCACACAATCAACTTGTAATATTTTTGTTTTCAGACAGCAATTTTGTCCTGGGAAACGCCCAGGCCAATGGCTGGCCAATCGTCTACTGCTCTGATGGATTCTGTGAACTCACGGGGTTCTCTAGGGCCAACGTCATGGCGAAAGGTTCCGGCTGCAGGTTCCTGTACGGTCCTGACACCAACGAGGCAGAGGTTCACAAGATTCAAGAAGCCCTGGAGGAGAAGAGGGAGCTTAAGACGGAGCTTCAGCTCTACAATAAAAATGGTGAGCTTAGAAAGTATCTTTTTATTTTTTATCTTAAACTTCAACATAAATAACTTCTTTGAGTTTTTCAATAATATATTTGTGTTTGTTTCTTCGCTATAGACTCTGAAACTATTAACTATTAACATCATCATAATATTAGACAGTTTAGACATACATCAAACCAAAAATGCAAACAAAATACTTCGGAGAAATAATAAATGTTAAATTATATTGGAACCTACTTATTAATGAATTATTTAAAAATCGAACAAAACATTCACCTTCACCTATCCCATAACTATAACCCGAGTGAAGGTCGCTGGGGCACAATTTTGTGACTGTTGAACGATTGTATGCATTCGTCTTGGTCTTATGCCGCCCTCTTGGGAATCTGCAAGAGTGTTACGAATATTCATCCCTTATAAATGCAATTAGAGTTTTTAATAAATTTTATAGTGTAAACAGGATATTGATCCTAGTTTTTTAGTAGATTAGGCAACGGGATTCAGCAGGGCGGTTAGGATTAGTTTTCATTTCTCCTCCCCTTTTTATTTTAATAGTAAGTTGTTGGTTTCTATATTACACTACGACAATATCTTCTACAATATATCAATATATAGTAATATCTTCTTCATTATATTTTCTACTATTTATATATATTTAAATCTTATAGATTGTTGCTTTTATTGATTGGATTCTATAAGCTTCAATTTCAATTACTAGTCCTACGTTTATTTGGTACTACTTTCGGTTGTAACAGTTATATATTTAGAGTCGAGTCTCCTTATTGTATTGTATTTCTTAGTCTATTATCTTCTTTCATTTTTATGTAAATAAAGTTAAAAGTTTAGTTTGTGTATAGGAGTTTTCTTCTTCTATTTCATCTAGATTTGTAATTGTTTTTAGATAAGTGTTAATTTATTCTTTAGTTAATAGTTTCTAACGGCTTTCCTGCGATGCATACGCCATCCATTAAAACCCTAGACATTATGATTAATTAGAGCCAGTATTCTGTTTTATCTTAATTAGAAAATCCAGTATGATCGCAGGGATGACCGTAAAATGAAACACTTTAATGTTATAAGAGACAAGCCGGTCCACTCCTTGATGACAGATTCCCATCGTCTCTTCTGCCTGCCTCTCTTTCTTCCACCCTGCACTGTGCCCTGCAGGATGGTTTTCGCCAGGCATTCAAATCTTGCCATATGCCCGTACCATCTGATTTTTTGTGTGCATTTGATGGCGCTGAGTAGATCATCGTGAGGGCCCATGATGTTGGTGATTCGCTCTCGGACAGCCTCATTTGCAACGCGAAACTGAACATCATAATGCTTAAGACTCTACAGAGTGTTGACCGATTTGGACCAAAGTTAAATACATTTTCTATAAACTGACCCAAACAGTTCCTTTTTTATTACCTTTGTTGCTGTATGTGCCTGTATTTGTTAATATAAAAAAGACTGCACAATACGCATATATTTATAAACTGTAACAGACGTTGCCTTTACTTTATGAGCACAATTTGCGCTTTCGTTAAAAATGTTTTTGTCTATGCAGTTATTTCTTTGATTCTATAAGAACTGTATACTGTACGATATGGTTATTTTTTTTTCTTCTAATGTTCTAATGTCCTTGAATAAACACATCCTTTGTATAAATTCAGAAGTTATGATATTTGTATTGATCCAAACAAATGCAAATTTGACTTCATAACAAATGGTGCGTCTTTTGGGACAAATGCATTATCTTATCTTATACATTACAGACGCTCCTTATATAAAAAAGATTATTATTACATTATTGAGGTACAAGGACATAAATATACTTATAAAATCCCTAGTAATAAACTAGTCCTTAACTAAAAACATTATCTTTGAATATTTCGGATATGTGAAATATCCTAAACAGAAGGCTTGATAATTTAGTCCCCTTTCTTGTAAAATTCTGCCCTCTATCGACTAAACAGTGCTTAAAGTTTCCAGACCTTCTTTATATATAAGAAATTATTACTTCCTAGGCCCCGAACTCCCAGAGAGCGGCAAGGATTGGTCGGCGGCTGGTCTAGAACCCGGACCGCTTTGTTGACAATTCGTTGTAATAACCGCACGATCAGCCCATCCGGCATTTGCCTGGAATTTAAGCACTAATATTATCTAAAACGTGCAGAATATAGTGGATTAAAGGTTGATCAATTAAATAGACTATCCATGCGATAACTTGATTGTTCATATAGCCTTGCTGAAGTCGGGCCGGAAGGTCGCCAGAACGTATCTGCGAAGTTAATACTAAGGATTTAAAAAAGCGACATAATTTTCTTTAAAATATTTATATAAAATACTTATCGTAACATACACGACGATGCTTTCATCATAACAAACCACATATAGAGAACATACAGAGAACATACAGAGAACATACTTGGTTCTTTGATTTTGTAAACCATATTATCTAAAATTTACCATAACAGAAAGTAAAAAACATATTTTAAAAAATATATTACCTAGAGAGATGGAACAACGAAGTTATGCTAAAAATAGACCAACACAATACAACATATAAAGATAAGCTGATATCGTGTATTTATATAGGCAGGTGTGATATAAATTAAATTTGTTACCTGTGTGTGTTGTATTCTATCTTTCTGACGTGAGTATTGTGTGCTTTGCTCTTTCATTAAGAGCCACTGTTTTATTGCCGACTCTAGATCTGATACTCTATACTCTATACTCTATACTCTATACTCTATACTCTATACTCTATACTCTATACTCTATACTCTATACTCTATACTCTATACTCTATACTCTATACTCTATACTCTATACTCTATACACCTATACTCTATACTCTATACTCTATACGCTATACTCTATACTCTATACTCTATACTCTATACTCTATACTCTATACTCTATACTCTATACTCTATACTCTATACTCTATACTCTATACTCTATACTCTATAATCTATACTCTATATTCTATACTCTATACTCTATACTCTATACTCTATACTCTATACTCTATACTCTATACTCTATACTCTATACTCTATACTCTATACACCTATACTCTATACTCTATACTCTATACTCTATACTCTATACTCTATACTCTATACTCTATACTCTATACTCTATACTCTATACTCTATACTCTATACTCTATACTCTATACTCTATACTCTATACTCTATACTCTATACTCTATACTCTATACTCTATACTCTATACTCTATACTATATACTCTATACTCTATACTCTATACTCTATACTCTATACTATATACTCTATACTCTATACTCTATACTCTATACTCTATACACCTATACTCTATACTCTATACTCTATACTCTATACTCTATACTCTATACTCTATACACTATACTCTATACTCTATACTCTATACTCTATACTCTATACTCTATACTCTATACTCTATACTCTATACTCTATACTCTATACTCTATACTCTATACTCTATACTCTATACTCTATACTCTATACTCTATACTCTATACTCTATACTCTATACTCTATACTCTACTCTATACTCTATACTCTATACTCTATACTCTATACTCTATACTCTATACTCTATACTCTATACTCTATACTCTATACTCTATACTCTATACTCTATACTCTATACTCTATACTCTATACACCTATACACCTATACACCTATACTCTATACTCTATACTCTATACTCTATACTCTATACTCTATACTCTATACTCTATACTCTATACTCTATACTCTATACTCTATACTCTATACTCTATACTCTATACTCTATACTCTATACTCTATACTCTATACTCTATACTCTATACTCTACACTCTACACTCTACTCTATACTCTATACTCTATACTCTATACTCTATACTCTATACTCTATACTCTATACTCTATACTCTATACTCTATACTCTATACTCTATACTCTATACTCTATACTCTATACTCTATACTCTATACTCTATACTCTATACTCTATACTCTATACTCTATACTCTATACTCTATACTCTATACTCTATACTCTATACTCTATACTCTATACTCTATACTCTATACTCTATACTCTATACTCTATACTCTATACTCTATTACTCTATACTCTATACTCTATACTCTATACTCTATACTCTATACTCTATACTCTATACTCTATACTCTATACTCTATACTCTATACTCTATACTCTATACTCTATACTCTATACTCTATACTCTATACTCTATACTCTATACTCTATACTCTATACTCTATACTCTATACTCTATACTCTATACTCTATACTCTATACTCTATACTCTATACTCTATACTCTATACTCTATACTCTATACTCTATACTCTATACTCTATACTCTATACTCTATACTCTATACTCTATACTCTATACTCTATACTCTATACTCTATATACTCTATACTCTATACTCTATACTCTACTCTATACTCTATACTCTATACTCTATACTCTATACTCTATACTCTATACTCTATACTCTATACTCTATATGATATACTCTATATGATATACTCTATATGATATACTCTATATGATATACTCTATATCATATACTCTATATGATATACTCTATATGATATACTCTATATGGTATACTCTATACTCTATATGATATACTCTATACTCTATATGATATACTCTATATGATATACTCTATATGATATATGTACAAGTTTCGACATAGTCAAGATCTATAATAGGATGTATTCGACCTCCCACAGCTGAAAATGCCCATCCGTTTTTATATATAAAATATAAACTGGCCAGTCATATCTATCTGTTATTAATGCTCAGAGGCTAAGTTTGTAAGTGCGTACGTTTGTTTGTATGTGTGAGTGTTTGAATGTTAATCTGTATCTGTATCTGTATAAATACGTGGCAAAACCCCGTGCGGGTATCGCTGCCACGGGAGGGGGGGGGGGGTGCGCGCGGGTACTATGGCTTGCGATTAAAAGAGTCTAGCGATGGTGCATTCACTGTATTGTCACTCAGTTTGTTCCACTCGGTTATAGTTCTAGGGTAGTACGAGTATTTCGCAATATGTGTTAATATGTGTTTATATTTGCCGCCGAGGCAGCGTTAACCAGTTTCTGTGGCCACGGCATACTAGGGGATTGTGTGGCCAGCACAATGTCCAGCCACCTTTACTTTACCACAACTAATGCCAGGTATCCATCAGACTCGGGAACAGATTCTTCACCTTGACCTTCGGTACGCTATTAGAACGCGCTGCCTCTGAGCCACCGCCCCATACTTAAAATAAAGAAGATGATACACATAAATAGTTCTTTGACCATTTTTGACAAAGGAATTGTTTGGGAATCACAATTGCGTGACTAAACCAGATCCTAATATTCCTAATATCTTGGTTAACTTTACTTACATAGGTTTAGTAAAAAGTGTATAAAGTGTATGGTTTACCTAAACCAGTTTGTTTAAAAAAAAACGTTAGAATGGACAGTGTATAATCTTTGATAGCTTTGATAATTCTAATACAAATGTAATAAAATTGCTTACACTAAACTGAAGATGCGTACATTATTTCCACATAGATTGACCATACTCAAGCTTGATTGTTTATCGGTAGCATCAACTGTCAAAACTTTAAATACAATGTCAAATTTATCAACATGCCTCAACAACATCTATATATAGAATCAAATCTCAGTTTTTAAAAAAAGGTGGGGGGGGGGGGGGGGGGGGGGAAGTGAACTGTTGTGCATGGCTACAACCTTAGCAACAATTGTTTCTTCCGGAACAATGGCTAGGACAATCAAAGGGGGATAACACACAAACAAAACTTCAATGTACTTTTACAAACATGTAGGGGGAATTGATTCAAGCATTGCCTCCCCATGGGAATTGAATGAACTCGTTGCCCCCTCTGGCTAAGGGGATGGGAGGGTGAGTGTGCTTGGTCAGGGGGGGGGGGGGGTCTTGATTTCCAATATTTTAATTTTAGATTAGGTTGCGAAATATAACCCAATAGTAAAGTCTTCTTATCTTATACATTGCAGACGCTCCTTCTATAAAACAAAATTATTGCGTCTTACGCTCACCTGTGATCTGAGTCTAGTCCCGCATTTCTATTAAGCTTAGTGTTTTAAATAATGTTAAATTACTGGTTTGTTCAGGCAACCCATTCCAAGCCCGAACGCCACTCGGAAGAAGAGTACTTATATGCATTTTGTTCTCGCATAAGAGATAAGGAAAGTGTTTCTGTCCTCGTGTTTATCTGAGCTTTGCAACAGGTTGTTATTGGGTTGTATTGTCTAAATTAGAGTTTAATGCCTTATGTATTATTACTTATTACTACTTTACTCTTTGCCCTTATATCCTCTAGTGTAAGGGTGGGCAACACAAGGAACGCCATACAGAGCGATTTTTTATTGATGAAAAACAACATATTCCGGTTTTGAATGAGTTAAACTGACTGTTGAAGTCCATGTTTCTGAATGACACTATGACACATTTCAGTGATTTGAATTAATTTACAAGGACCACTGTCATTAAAACAATTCAAAACATTTAACTACACGCCTTATATGAAGTCATATAATAGATAGTTGGGCTTTTTAAGAAGTACATCGATCCATTCAATGTGGAGTTTTCTAATCAAAGGCAAGACTTTCAAATTGATGGACTCATTTTTTCATACCACATCAAGCCTAACAGGTTTGATATTGCTACAACCTTCTTAGATGTAGATCTTTTTTTTAAGTGGAGGAATATTGGTGATTTTAAAATGGAGCAAGTTAAATTTTAAACATTTAAAACATGTGACTCAGAAATGTGCCCATTTGTGGAAAAAATCTGAAAGAAAGCTGCTTAGGAATGTCGTCTGCTATTCTCAACTGCTAGGCGTTCTCTCTTTTACTTTCAGCTTTTGGTTCAACTTACACGTGTGAACAGATTTGATCACAAATGAAAGCTGTTTTAAGCATACAGATGGCCGCTCATTTTTTTATACAGATGTATTTAAAAAAATTGTATGCTCATCTTCTTTATTAAACATAAATATAAGTAATTCTAAAACAAATTTATTTGTAACCTAATATTAATTTAATAAATATAAGAAACTTATTTAATAGCTCACTATTATGTAATTTCTGTGATTATTAATGTTTAAAATATAAACTACTTAAATGGAGAAACGATTAATGCATAAAAGTTTATTAACAACTGTTTAAGGTAAATTATTTCAATCCTTTAATAATTAAATCTCGTAATGAATACCATAATGTTGGATTTATATAAAGAAATAATAAGTTAATAATAATTAGTTAGTAATATTTGTTAAATTACAAAACACGACTAGTTTTGTATCACTATTGAATCAAATTTTTAATATGAACAATGAACACGGTTTTTTTATATTTTCTAAAAAGTAAAATGGCTTACAACGTATAACTTTGAAATGATCAAACTTTAAAAGTATTTGAAAATTATATAAATATTATATGACTCCAGAATTTATATGTATATGTATTAACATTACATTAACTACCCAGTATATTTACCACTTAACGACAGTATGGAAACGGTATCTATAAACATAAATAATCAATTATTATAGCTAATACAAGCATATCATATGTGTGCCCGTACAGTTATAGCTAATACAAGCATATCATTTAAGTGCCCGTAAAATTATAGTTAATACTAGCACATTCATGCTCAGTTCTTTGTACAGGCTAAAATTATTTTTAAATACACTCTAACTACTCATGCAGTTATAATGAGTTTGCCCGCTACAATGTTAATATATAGGGCAATTTAAACATTGCCCGTTACAAAGTTTATAAGACGTATACTCGTATACGAAACACATTTAAACGTGAATGAAATTTCGTTTTATCGCAAACATTGAAACATGTATATATATAATATATATGATATGATATATATGACTAGCAGGTGTTAGATCCTCATCTTGGCTAACACATGATAATGTTTAGACTTTAGACCATAATTACATATAGGTGAAAGTTTAATAATAAAATTTTGTATAAGGTATAAATGCAAAAAGAAAGGCTGTTAATCACAAAGACGTTAATGTTGTATTAAATATCAAACACTTGAATAGATTTTCTTTCTAAATCTCCTTGTTCTTGGCCTTGGTCTTGGTCTTTAGTTCAATTATAAATTATTTTTTTTTAAATATAAAAGAGTAGGTTGACTTTTAGGCTATTGGCTCGCTGAATGATTTAGAAATCCTAGTTTGGCACACTGTTGGTTGCCGACCTTTGCTCTTGTGTGTTTAGGTTTAGTAAATATATGAGTATAGTACATCACTGAAACATTGCACAAGAAGATACGCAGTTTGAGTCAATGGTCCCCCCCCCTTTATCTTTATAGACTTATATATAGACATGTTTCTATTGGATAACGGGTTATTAATGACGCGAAGATTGAGAATTCGTCTATGAGTAAACTTTTACACTGTTAGAACAGAAGTTTTATGTTTATTGGAAGTAAGAAACAAAGAACTAACAAATGTCACATCTCCGCTTGATAAATATCACCAAATATAGTCACACTTCAAAAAGACAATTAAAAAGTGAAATAGTAAAAACCCATCCATCATTGTATGCTATAATTAGAAATTGAAACATCATCATCATCATAATGGTGCATTGCCAGTTGGCGTTCGCAATTATGTCATTCCACGGATCTAATCTTCTGGCAAATTCTAGCATGTCTGTTGTTTCTGCCGTTATATCATCACAGTCTTTCTCTGCGTCTCTTTCCCTGCAATTTTCCAGTTATGATGTTTTCGATTTTTTTCTTTTCTTATTATGTGGACTACCATATTGTATACCATCATCTAATATAAGGCTCACAAAGACTTTCACTAATTTATACAATTGCTTACATGGTGGCATTCAGGCATAAAATGGGTTAACTGAAGTACTTAACAAAACTAGTTAAACAAATTAATACTTATATATATATAAATATCAAAATGTTAGTTTAGTAAGTAAGTAAAGTAAAGTAAATTTTGAAATAAATTGATGGTTGTTTGCATCTCTCCCTCATCCCCTCACCCTCCCCCCCTCTCCTCTACATTTTCTCTGTAGTCCCCAAGCCTCATGTGATGACGTAATTTAAATAGTCCCCCCCTCCCCCTCCCTCCCTCCCCCCCACGCACACACTTTTCTACGAGCAACCCACGCTATCCCCTCCCCCCCCCCACCATCTCATTTTGTATAGACATTGCAATGTCATTGACATTTGTATGGATGCCAATCTGGCATCAGGAAAACATTTCGTTTTAAATTTAAAGTTAATCAACATGGACATAGTTCTCTTTTTTTTTTCTTTTTGGCTGGGGTTGTTTTGAGCGAAGATCTTATTATGGACTGGAACACGTCAAGGGAGGTGAATCACGCTGCATTAGGCCACTATTGTACAATACTTGTCTTGAAACTTGTACAGTATGATAGTGGACGAGCGACAGAGCGTTTGACTAGTGTAGGCCTACCAAAGGTCCTGAGTTCGAATTCTGGATTGGAGATCATTTATCAAATATGAAGGAGCACGGAGTCTTGAGAGTGTCCCTGAGTCCACCCAACTCTGATGGGGTACCTTACATTAGATGGGGATCGAGTAAATCCAATGTTATAATTTGGGCCTTGGAAACTTGAGAACGATTTGGTGATTGATAAGTCCCATTAAGTAGCTCGAAAATATACGCACTAAACGATCAAAGACAATTTTATTGTTTGCAAACTAAACACATTTTATAGAAAGATAGAAACAAATTTTTTTTTGTTGCTCTATACTTCCGCATTTTAAATTTGATAGTAAAGTAAAATATCCTGAAGCACCAAGTGGGGCCATAGGGCCGGTGAAGCAGCGTTCACCGTTTTCAGTGGCCACGGCAAACTGGCGATTGTGTGGCCAGCACAATGCACAGCCGTTTTTCATCCCTGGTGGCTCCCAGAGGCCAGGCCTGATTACGGGCCTATCTGTGGAGTGGACGCCGTTGCAGGATGTGCTCTGCATTTTTTAGTTCATTTCCACAGCAGAACCTTAGAAGGTGTGACTTACACACATGCATATTTGGCTTAGCTTTGGTATGACTGATGAAATACAACTTACTACAAGTGACATATTATTTGCATAAAATTAGCATATTGCATCCACTAATTACGTCTCTCTCTGCTGGCACTAGACTAGTTGTAAGCGTTCAAGGTCTTTACTTATCAAACACATGTTATTTTAGGGGGATGGGTGGGAGCTAGGAATCGGATGCAATGTGTGAACGAATTGCGAACTGTGTTTTCTATCACTTAGCAGTTCTCCTGCAAAATGGCTGTCGTCTGCAATTTTTTTGTGTTGTTAGTTTTTTTCTCTGTAAAATTTCTATCAATGTTCCAGGCACCTAATTCTGTTGACGTAAAATTTGTATTTTAGATTTCGTGTCCTTACGAAGTATACATCTGCTAATGAGGTTGTTGTGGGAGGGGGGGAGGGGGGTTCATTGACATGTATCTGGTTCTAAAAATAACACACGTGGGAACCCAAAAGACAAACATGGCCGGCTACTTTCATCATAGCCTATATTATATGTAATTCATCATCTTCTTCTTCTCTCTCTCTATCTCTTCTCCTTCTTTATATCTGTCATTCGCTCACTCTTTGACTCTTCCAAGCTTTAACTCTCTTCTTTTCTCTCTTCCTTACTACTTTTCTATTTTTCTCTCTTTTTCTTTTTCTCTGTGTCGTCTTCTCCTTCAATCTTTTTTCCACTCTTATCACAATTTGTCACTTTTCTTTTTTTTTCTCCCTCCACTTCTCTCTAGTTTTCTCTGTTCTTCTTCTCTCTCTCTTTGCTCTATCTATTTTATTTCTGATATTCTCTCTTTTCATTTGTTCCCAGTCTCGTTCACACACTCTCTCTCTCTCCATGTCTGACACAATTTCTCTTTTCCTTAATCCAAATAAATAAAATAAATAAAATAAATAAAATAAATAAAATAAATAAAATAAATAAAATAAATAAAATAAATAAAATAAATAAAATAAATAAAATAAATAAAATAAATAAAATAAATAAAATAAATAAAATAAATTAACTGACATTAACAAATTCTCTAGTAAAGTAAAGTACCTGTCGGATCAAATTGACCATAGGGCCGGTGGAGCAGCGTTTACCCGTTTCTGTGGCCCCGGTATACTAGGACGATATGTGGCGAGCACAATGCCCAGCCGCCCTTCACTTTACCCCCAACTAATGTCAGGTACCCATCAGAGCTGGGGAAGACCCAGGGAGACCTTTAAGTCCCTGGAAAAATCAAAACATTCACCAGAGTTCCAGCCCAGGACCTTCGATGGCTCGGCCACCATTCATTAAATTTGTAACATTGTTACTTCACAATAATGTTTTTCTATTTCTACCCCGACACACCTTTAACCAGAACAAATCCATATAGAACATTTTCTTGATCTGTTTTCAGTTCAAAGGAAAAAAAAGGTTTCAATGTATTTCTTTGGCACAAGAACGTGGTCAGTATTGATCAGATCTACAGGATGGAGATGAAAAAAAAACCAACCACCCAATAACAACAAATCGATGGTGTAGAATTTCGATCATTGGTCAGATCGATAAGTCACCTGAAGGCGCGCGCCCCTTACCGTTATCGTTTCCACCCCTTACCGTACCTGCCGTCCCTCCCCAAGTCCCTGATTTCATACTTATACATTACAGACGCCTTTCTATAAAGAAGATTATTGCGTCCTACGCTTTTCCGTGGTCCGAGTCTACTCTTCGCATTTTTATTAATGTTTTAAATCAGGGGTCGGCAACCTTTTTCTACCAGTGTGCCAAACAAGGATTTCGAAATCATTCAGCGTGCCAACAGCCTAAAAGTCAATCTGCTCTATTATACTTAAAAATAACTATTTTTATAGGACAATTAATTTATCTCCGTAGCAAGACCAAGGCCAAAAGCAAAGGAGATTATTTATAGAGAAAATCGTTAAAGCATTTTATATCTTATACAAATTTAACGTGTTCTTTTTTTTATTATAATCCTTTTTATTTGCATTTATTTCAAATACAATATTTTATTACTAAACTTTTACAATTATGATAATTATTGTCTTATCTTTATCATTTCTTAGTCAAGATGTGGACCTGCAATTATTATTTATATTTTGATCTCAGTTTAACTGAGAAGTCCTTTAATGTTTCTCAGATATAGACAAATTAGATCAAATACAATCACCATCGTTAAGCGGCCTAGATACGTAGTTATCATACAAACTAGGTAGTTAATGTAATGTTTACAAATATACATACCAATTTTCAAATCCTTTTTACAGTTCGATCATTTCAAAATTATAAATTTAAGCCCTTGATTCTTTATTAAAAGAAAAAAAAACATCTTAGAAATGTTTGCGCAAAAAAAAAAAAACGGGTTGGTTATCTCCCTTTACGGAAAAAAAAAATTTGCACATTTTATTCAATAGTGATGCAAAAAAAGTGATGTTTTGTAATATAACAAATATTATTATTACTAACTAATTATTATTTCTTTATAAAATTCAACATTATTGTATTCATTACAAGATTTAATTATTAGTGGATGAAAATAATTACGTTGAACAGTTGTAAATAAACATTCCCTGCATTAATGGGCCGTATTGCTGCTGAGAGTTAACACCCTTGCCCCTTTTACAAGTCAATCTTTTATGACTGACTTGTAAATTACAAGTCAGTCATAAAAGATTGACTTGTATAAGGGGCAAGGGTGTTAACTCTCAGCAGCAATACGGCCCATTTGTTTGACCATTTAAGGAGTTTATATTTTAAACATTAAAAATTACAGGAATTACATAATGTAGTGCTATTAAATAAGTCTCTTATATATAATAACTCAATAATACTAATACATTTGTTTTAGAATTAGTTATATTTATGTTTCATTCAAGAAGATGATCACTCGGGCTTCCCCACGCAACGTGTAGATCTTTTCCGCCTTGTGCGATTAGATTTTTCACACAGGTGTAGGAAGTTTGAGTTACCCCCACCCCCCGAGCTATGACTCTCATCTAAACTATACCCGCAGGAGGGGCAAATAGGTCAAAGTCTGACGCGCCTCCTAATGGAAAAAAAAAAGAAGATGAACCTAAAAACTCTTTTAAATGTAATAACTCTGTATGAATTAATGAGTGGTCAAGTGTTAGTGACCTCTATGCATGCTTAAATCAGCATTCAGGGGCGATACAAATCTGTTCGCAAGTAAAAGTTGAGCCGAAAGCTTAAAAAAAAAGAGGGAAAGCCTAGCAGTTGAGAATAGAGCCTAGAAGTTGAGAATAGCAGACGACTTTCCTAAGCAGTATCCTTCCAGTGGTCCTGTGGTCCTTGTAAATGCGAGTTCAACTCACTTCAATGTGTCACTATGTCATTCAGAAACATAGGCTTCAGCTGTCAGTTTTCCTCATTCAGTTCCGGAAAATATTGTTGTATTTTTTATCAATAAATAAACACCCCTTGGAGGTCTCTCGCGTGCCATTGAAAATCGCTCGCGCGCCAAGTTTGGCACGCGTGCCTTAGGTTGCCGATCCCTATTTTAAATGATGTTAAGTTACTGGTTTTCCTAGTTTTGTTCAAGCAACCCATTCCATGCCCGAACGCCACAGTTATATACAATAAAGATGTTAATTTTTTGTTATTTACTATGAATGATTATCAAGTCTATTGCTATAATATTGACCTCTGTTCTGAACTTTATGATCTGCATACTGATCACATGATTTGACTGCGCTTACATGAACCGGAAGTTGTGTTGTAAATTTGTCTTTCTTTTGATTGCATTCTGCATCAATGATATTATTGGCAATTTTTTTTAGTCTGTTGTTCAACTCGCCAGGCTTTGAAAACACGACAGGAATCGATGACATTTTGAAAAAAAAACCTAGCCAGGTCAATTCCCTACCGTTATTTCGGAAAATTTTCCATGTCAGAAAGTCTATTGTTCCTTTTGGAATCTAAAAGAATTGATTTTTAAGCCCCAAAAGAGCAACAATAGATTGTGTAGCTTATGTTTGTGATGTCATTCTCGGACAGGGGCGTGACTAGGATTGAAAGATAGGTGGGATAGGGGGGGTAGGGGCGGGGGATAGTGCCTAGTGCGGAGAGTTGGGTAGGCGTGCAGGATGAGGCAAATACTGCAAGGGTATGGGGAGGGGGTGATAAAACGTTGGGGAGGGAGCTAACATTTCATTGTTTGGGACCGAGGGGAATAGTGCACGGTAGGAGGGAAGTCGCAAGTTCATTCTGAAATACTGGACTACTTTCAACCTCAGCTACTGGAAAGCTAGAATTTTTATCTCTTTCTTTCTTTCTAAATGCGCTAGTAACCTTAAAGTTTCATTTAGAAATATTGTAGCGTTCAATAATAAAATTATTTTGTCGAGAATATAGTTGTGTTTTTTAAAGACTTCCTCAACTAAAGAATTACTTGATATATGTCGTTATAGATCTCCACAACTGAATTGTTACTTGACATGCAAAGAAACGATGTCTTGCAATAGACTACCCGTCAAGGCTTTCCAAAATAAAAATGGCGAACTTTGCTTTTATGAACTTTTCGGCAAGACAAAACCATTTATTTCTGTGTGTGTTTATTTCTGTGTGTGTTTATTTCTGTGTGTGTTTATTTCTGTGTGTGTTTATTTCTGTGTGTGTTTATTTCTGTGTGTGTTTATTTCTGTGTGTGTTTATTTCTGTGTGTGTTTATTTCTGTGTGTGTTTATTTCTGTGTGTGTTTATTTCTGTGTGTGTTTGAAACAAATAATTA
This sequence comes from Anisus vortex, assembly GCA_949126835.1. NCBI lineage: Eukaryota > Metazoa > Mollusca > Gastropoda > Planorbidae > Anisus > Anisus vortex. The sequence goes on along the minus strand of OX421506.1, from coordinate 35,146,262 downwards.
GAACTAACGTTTTGGCACGGAAATTAATGGTGAAAGAAAAATAACACGTACACACATACACACACACACGCCTATCACATCACGTTGTCTGGTTGTGTTCTGTTGATAAAATGGAATAAAACTGATAAAGAGTTCAGAGTTACGTGACAGTCAGAAATTCCAGACCAAGAGACAAACCTGCTTTCTTGTCAAATGTTAGATTCAATGTAAAAAAAATAGTTATCTGAACAAACAGTTTACAAAATAATTTTTCAAAAGTATATACGTCAGGAAGATGCTAAAAGAATGAAATGGCAAAAGCAATATAAATTCTAGAGTTTTCCAGAAGAAACGATACTGGGAAGGACATGATCGCCTACGCCATCCGGCATGGCAACTTATGATGATAATACATCACTTAGCCTGAAAATTTCGAGACCCAGCTGTTTTAATTTTTTTGGGATTCTTTACCCTCGAAATGTTCAAAACTTCGTGTAATAAATAATTCAATTATTTTTCTTTCTGATGATCTGAACACGAAAGTTTACCGGTGCTGACTTGGAGCAGAGAGCCTTCCACAACCCCACTCACTCACATCGCCCAAGTTGAGTTCTTTATAGACTGTAAACAGAAGTTATTAGGCTAAAAAATGTCATCGTTATATTTCAATCTAGAATTTTAGTTTCGAGTGGATTTCTCCTTCACCAAAAAATCGCTCCACGTTGACTCAAGTTCGGTAAAGTAACAAACAGCAAATTGAATTTAATCTTAGCGAATGTAATGTAGGATGAAAGACATACTTTTTATAAGTTACATGCATGAGTGAGTTGACAACTTTTTTTCAGTTACGCTCCCACCTCGACACTTTTATTAAGCCACTGACCCTTACAATCTAGTGTGTTTGTAAGGTACATTTTTAAATATACATTATATGTCCTTTGTGGGTTTTTATTTTTATTTTGACCACATTGTTAGTTTACACAAGCATGACCGAGCTTTATGTTTAGACAAGAAATGCTAAGTTGTAGTTTTAGGCAAGCAAAATCAAGTTGTAGTTTTAGACAAGCCAAAAGACAAGTTGTAGTTTTAGACAAGCCAAAAGGCAAGTTGTAGTTTTAGGCAAGCGAGGCAAGTTGTAGATTTAGCCAAATAAAAGGCAAGTTGTAGTTTTAGGCAAGCGAGGCAAGATGTAGTTTTAGGCAAACAAAAGGCAAGTTGTAGTTTTAGACAAGCGAGGCAAGTTGTAGTTTTAGGCAAACAAAAGACTAGTTGTAGTTTTAGACAAGCCAAAAGGCATGTTGTAGTTTTAGGCAAACAAAAGACAAGTTGTAGTTTTAGGCAAACAAAAGGCAAGTTGTAGTTTTAGACAAGCCAAAAGGCAAGTTGTAATTTTAGACAAGCCAAATGGCAAGTTGTAGTTTTAGGCAAGCGAGGCCAGTTGTAGTTTTAGGCAAACAAAAGGCAAGTTGTAGTTTTAGGCAAGCGAGGCAAGTTGTAGTTTTAGGCATACAAAAGGCAAGTGCTATGGTGCAAGTAAATTACAAGTTAGATGCAAGTAATAATACAAGGGAAATGACTCATGTAAATCAATTGTAATATTAAGTAAGAATTATAAAACTCAGAATAATACCCAGATTTGAATATTAAAATAAAATAAAAACCTAGGGTCTTGCTTGATGGGTCGGAAGTGGATAGTCACATGACCTAACACCCGGTTTAATTAGTCTCCCTGAAGAACCTTACAATGGTCGGAGGTATCATGTACGATAGACTCAGAATCGTTTTTATATATAAATACTAGAACGTCGTTATAAGTATAGGCTAAATATTATTTCATGGATGTAAAATGTGAATTGTGAGTAATAAGTATTAAATAGTATGTGCTGCAACAATGATTTCTTTCATTTGCTTATAAATTGAATCGGCTGGTCAATGTCTGATACTGATAGTTGGAGACTACTCTTTCATAAACCATAATATAACACTCCGAGGAGATTGAATCAAGAGATTGATGAACCATTAACAATAATAATATCATCAACAGCAAGTTGTAGTTTTAGGCACGCGAGGCAAGTTGTAGTTTTAGGCAAACAAAAGGCAAGTTGTAGTTTTAGGCAAGCGAGGCAAGTTGTAGTTTTAGGCAAACAAAAGGCAAGTTGTAGTTTTAGGCAAGCGAGGCAAGTTGTAGTTTTAGGCAAACAAAGGCAAGTTGTAGTTTTAGGCAAGCGAGGCAAGTTGTAGTTGCGGGGAAACAAAAGGCAAGTTGTAGTTTTAGGCAAGCGAGGCAAGTTGTAGTTTTAGGCAAACAAAAGGCAATTTGTAGTTTTAGGCAAGCGAGGCAAGTTGTAGTTTTAGGCAAACAAAAGGCAAGTTGTAGTTTTAGGCAAGCGAGGCAAGCTGTAGTTTTAGGCAAACAAAAGGCAAGTTGTAGTTTTAGGCAAACAAAAGGCAAGTTGTAGTTTTAGGCAAGCGAGGCAAGTTGTAGCTTTAGGCAAACAAAAGGCAAGTTGTAGTTTTAGGCAAGCGAGGCAAGTTATAGTTCGAGGCAAACAATGCCAAAACTTAATAGCAAGCCCCTCCACTACTATTAAATCAAGTAAAAAAAATACAACTTTTTAAACAGAGATACTCTATGTCGTGTGTTATTATCCAATGAATATTCCATGATCATATTATACGCTATAAATCGGTACCATATTATAAACGACAACATTCAATTGGTAGAACGGAATAATTCAGTATAAACAATGGGAGATGATCGGGTAATTTCAATTATAGTTAAAGGGGAGTGCAACACATTACACTGGGAACAAAAGGAACACTAACTGTGTTATTTCCCCTTGGGAATCCCCGTTGTCCCGGAGATCTGAGGGACAATACGGGAAATGTTAATGTGCCGTGAAGTGGAGCTTACTTCTATAAATAGATATGACTACGCTAAAACGTAAACATGTGATAATTATGTCAGAGCGGCGTATGATAAGTCACAGAGACATATGATAATTAAATTATCCTAATACACCTAAAATAGAAACTTGTCTTTGGTTGCTGGCTGGCCTTTCAACTCCATCCATATTCCGTGGCCACTTTAAACTTGTGAAGGATGTGTCACAAGCCGTAGAGATGGAATTGTGCTGACGTGGATACAGTATATGATGATAATCACCATTTAAGAAAAATAGATTTAGAAATAAAATATTTGTAGATAATCATCTTAGGATTATCTCCCCCTCGCTCTATTTGTTCTTCTGCTGAGCAGGTTTGTAAATGTAATGGGAGAGAGAGAGCAGGGGAAGTTATTCTTCACCAGTAAGCTATAGACCAACTCTAGTTTCATCTTAAGCTTACATTTAGAGTCAATGGCCAAACAGAATTGAAGAAAGGTTTTTATCTAATTCGTTGTTTTCTGTGTGTCCAGTATCAGAGCATCAATTTGTTAGCCCTGATTTTAAAATTTCTCTCAAGCCCGAATTCTAAAATGCCTCTTATGTCCATTTTCTAAAATGCCTTTTTTGTTCTAATTCTAAAATGGTTCTTGTGCCCGAATTATAATATGCCTCGTGTGCCTGTATTCTAAAATACCTCTTTTGTCCCTATTTTCTAATGCCTCTTTTGCTTATAGCCTATTAATCTGTGTGCCCATATTCTTCTTCTTCTTCATGTTTTTGTGGATGCTCCATTGTACCCGAGAAAAGAGTCCACAATTTGAGATGTAACTTTGTTGAGGTCTTCTAGTGCAGGGATCGGCAACCTACGACACGCGTGCCAGTCTTGGCACGCGGAGCCCTTTTCATAGGCCCGCGGCCCGAAAAAATTTAGTTTTTTAATGGCTTCTGCGTGCCTTGTCATTTTCTTTCATTAGTCTTGCTCTCGCTGATCTTTTTCAAATAAATCAAAATAAATCATTCTGTCGTTTGCCTGTTCTAAAGCGTTCAGTTTTAGTGGATAAAAACTAGTCCTTGCGTCTCCTGTGCTTAAAATCAAAAGAATGTGCCGACTATTCTACATCTGGTTGGTCTTGTTAGTATTCTATCACAAGCCAAAAAATATCGAATACAAGTGGTTAGTATCTGCAAACCATTAGCTGAATTGTTTTTCGCGATTCCAATAAAATGTTATTGTAAAGTATTTCCTTTAATTTAACGTGAAAAAAAATAGTGCGCCACCGAAATGTGCAAAGATCTCTTTATTGGACTTGCACTCCGTAATGGAAACTTGCACTCCGTAATGGAAACTGTTGTTAAAATAGTCAACTTTATAGTTTCCCACTCTTCGTTGATTTACCGGTAGTTTAAATCTTTTTTTTAATAAAAGAAATTGAAAGTGAATATGGAGATCTGCTGTTGCATAGCAGTTTTTGCTGGCTTAGTCAAGGTTAAGTGTTCAATAGTTTCGTTTCGTGTCTGGAAGCAGTATGGTATGTTTCTTGATGAAACACTATTTTTCGTAATTGAATGATGAAGAATGCCTGATGAAACTGATGTTTTTGACAGACATAACGACTCATTTAAATGTTGAACTTGTGTTTACAAGGACAGGATCAAACAATTCTTGAACTGTTTGGTTACTCATTTTTACTGGAAAGAATTTGGATTGAAACTTGACCAGTGTTTTCTGGAGTGTTTATAAACAGTGAGAATACGGGCATAGAAAGTGTGAATTATTATAAGGTCATTGTAGCTCCACTCCTTCAGGGTAGACTTAAAGGAGGAGACGGAGGGGGCGGCGATTGAGTTTTGTTCCAAAGAGTTCCACATTCTGATGGCCGAAGGAAAAAAAGAATATTTGTAGGTATTTGTACGTCCGTGTGGGACTTGCAATTTGAGTTGGTGCCCTCGGGAACAGCGGGACACTTTCTGGATTCTACTTGTTTGGGTCGAAATGTCCACGTGATCGTTGATGATTTTATAAATCATGGACACTTTGTCAATTGCTCTTCGTTGTTGTAGTGATTCTAGGTGGAGTTTTGCTACCAAAGCAGAGGCGCTTGATTTGGTGCTGTAGTCCTGCAGTATCTGACGTGCTGCGCGTCGCTGGGTCATCTCCACCTTGTCAATCAAGTTTTGCTGGTGGGGGTCCCAAACTGACGAGGCATATTCTAGGATGGGGCGAGCTAAGCTTTTATAACAGTGGGTCTGAATTTTGGTGGAACACCCCTTTAGGTTTCTATGGGTGAAGGCGCAGACTCTGTTAGACTTGGCTGCAATAGATTGGACATGTGTGCCCCAGTGGAGATTTTCTGTGATGTTCAAAACTAAGTATTTGGCTTCTGACACCCTTGCAAGAGTTTGGCCATATAAAGTATAGCTAGTGGGTATCCTAGTTCTTTTTCTGGAAACAGAGAGGAGGAGGCATTTATCCACGTTGAACGCCATTTGCCATTTCGATGCCCAGGCCTCTAGCTTTAGGAGGTCTTCCTGTAAGTGGACAGCATCATCGATTGGAGTGTACAGGATGGCGTCATCTGCAAAGAGGCATACCCTGGAGTGAAGTCCACTCTCCAAGTCATTGGTGAATATCAAGAACAGCAAAGGCCCAAGAACCGAGCCCTGAGGGACTCCAGATATGACCGGTCCTATTGTGGAAGTTTCACCCTCTACAACGACCTGTTGGGTGCGGCCGACGAGGAAGTTCTCAATCCATCTCTTGGTCTGCCCTCTTATACCGTAGTAATCCAACTTGAGAAGGAGGCGCTTGTGAGGGACCTTGTCAAAGGCCTTCGAAAAATCCAGCAGGATGGTATCGGTTTGCCCAGCCTTGTCGACGGTCGCTGCCAAGTCGTCAACGGTGAGGATGAGCTGGGACTCGCAGGATCTCTTTTTCCTGAATCCGTGTTGAGCATCTGTGATGATGTTATACATGTTCAGGTGGCTAGAGATTTCCGACGTGACAATGTGTTCAAGAAGCTTACAACACACACAAGTCAATGAGATTGGCCTATAGTTGCCTGGTAAGCTTCTGTCCCCTTTTTTGAAGACTGGTTGCACTCGGGCGTGTTTCGAACTTTCTTAGTTCCAAACTTAACACTGTGCATATAATAATGACAGATTTTAATTTTATGTCCAGGCGCCTTGTGGTGTTTTTTTTCCTAATTCTGAGTGCTAAAGACAAAAATCTAAACCAATGGTCTGTCCTACTTGTATTCTCTGCGATATCTATATATATAAAAAGAGACCGTTTGGCCCCCCGCGGATCCCCATTGGTGAACTCGAAAACACGTGATCTACAAGACTGACCTAAAGATTATTTTGTAATTAAATATATTATGTCTACTTATCTTATCTATTACAGACGCTCCTTCTATAAAGAAGATTATTGCGTCCTACGCTCATATTTCCTAAAGAAGAAGCCAATATGACTTTAAAAAGTTACTACATTGTGGTTTATGAACAGTTTATCTGTAGCGTATAGGCCTATAGGCCTATTTAATTTTTCTCCGGGTTTATTTAACGTGACCTTATTATCTCATATCTTACTTTTGTGATCACTTATAGACATGAGGTTTCCTTAGCGTAGTGGTTAGCGTCTTCGACTCCCATGCGGGTGACGTGGGTTCGATTCCCCGCTATGGCTCTATTTTTGTCTACTTTTCTGTTGTTACATTAAAATTCATTTGCAACTATCTGCTTGTAGATAGCCCTTCAAGTTTGGCAGCGTTTGTCTAGTGTCTAGGTACAATTCTATTGAGGTCGCCGAATCCCTATGTCTCTCTGACGATAGTGTTTGTTTATTATACTAGCAGTTCTCTGTGTATTAATTTCCGATCTAGCTTGTAGTTTCAACAATTAAAACAAAGTCCGTAGTGAAACAAGATGAATGTTTAATACAGATCAACGAAGCAACAAGTTTACAATGAAGATGTTGTACAATGGGTGTAGACAATAATTATCCGACCTACCCCAAGGTAGTCTTAAACAGAACTGAGCTTGCTTGGTCGTTTACCGGCAGCTCACAAAAGTGGGAGGGGATAATTAGTAGTACGTCACCGATTTAGTGGTGGCGGACCCAATGAAAAATGTGCATTCTTCCCGCGGTGACCTTTATACCCAGGAATATTAATATGCAGCGCGAATATTATAGCTCATCTATTGGATAATAGCATGTCTGGGTCTAAGCCGGAATGAACTGGTTCTACAATTGCCAATAGTAATTTTAAATGGCCTTGGCCTTTGTTTGCCCAAGTTAAAAGGAGTAAATATTAAGTAGGGTGACCCAAATAGTATTAACACACAATGTAATTATACAATGTACAATGTAGATGGGAAAGATGGTTTAAATAATATTGGTATACATGATAATGTAACACTGTTAAAATAACTATTAATATTACTTTTTTTTAAAGATTGTAATGATTTTATGACTTAAAACTTTCCTAAAATGTTTTCAATAAATAAAATCTAAGAGATTCATTAGGCCTAGGCCTATATTTTTGACACACGTGTGTCTCGAAGTGTTTGATTCTCATCAACAGTTGAACAGGGATAGTCCAACTTTTTGTTAATTAAAAAGAGATGCTTTTTTTTTAACCCGATTACAATATTTACTTTAAATTACTTTCTTAAATGTTTTCGGTAAAAAATAATAATTAGATCTATTTATATATGTTTGAAGTTATAATAGCTTTCTGTTCATTGTAGATTATAAAAATTGTAGGCCTTTCTGTAGCTTTAGGCCTTTCTGTAGCTTTAGGCCTTTCTGTAGCTTTAGGCCTTTCTGTAGCTTTAGGCCTTTCTGTAGCTTTAGGCCTTTCTGTAGCTTTAGGCCTTTCTGTAGCTTTAGGCCTTTCTGTAGCTTTAGGCCTTTCTGTAGCTTTAGGCCTTTCTGTAGCTTTAGGCCTTTCTGTAGCTTTCGTACCTTTCTGTAGCTTTAGGCCTTTCTGTAGCTTTAGGCCTTTCTGTAGCTTTAGGCCTTTCTGTAGCTTTAGGCCTTTCTGTAGCTTTAGGCCTTTCTGTAGCTTTAGGCCTTTCTGTAGCTTTAGGCCTTTCTGTAGCTTTAGGCCTTTCTGTAGCTTTAGGCCTTTCTGTAGCTTTAGGCCTTTCTGTAGCTTTAGGCCTTTCTGTAGCTTTAGGCCTTTCTGTAGCTTTAGGCCTTTCTGTAGCTTTAGGCCTTTCTGTAGCTTTAGGCCTTTCTGTAGCTTTAGGCCTTTCTGTAGCTTTAGGCCTATCTGTAGCTTTAGGCCTTTCTGTAGCTTTAGGCCTTTCTGTAGCTTTAGGCCTTTCTGTAGCTTTAGGCCTTTCTGTAGCTTTAGGCCTTTCTGTAGCTTTAGGCCTTTCTGTAGCTTTAGGCCTTTCTGTAGCTTTAGGCCTTTCTGTAGCTTTAGGCCTTTCTGTAGCTTTAGGCCTTTCTGTAGCTTTAGGCCTTTCTGTAGCTTTAGGCCTTTCTGTAGCTTTAGGCCTATCTGTAGCTTTAGGCCTTTCTGTAGCTTTAGGCCTTTCTGTAGCTGTAGGCCTTTCTGTAGCTTTAGGCCTTTCTGTAGCTTTAGGCCTTTCTGTAGCTTTAGGCCTTTCTGTAGCTTTAGGCCTTTCTGTAGCTTTAGGCCTTTCTGTAGCTTTAGGCCTTTCTGTAGCTTTAGGCCTTTCTGTAGCTTTAGGCCTTTCTGTAGCTTTAGGCCTTTCTGTAGCTTTAGGCCTTTCTGTAGCTTTAGGCCTTTCTGTAGCTTTAGGCCTTTCTGTAGCTTTAGGCCTTTCTGTAGCTTTAGGCCTATCTGTAGCTTTAGGCCTTTCTGTAGCTTTAGGCCTTTCTGTAGCTTTAGGCCTTTCTGTAGCTTTAGGCCTTTCTGTAGCTTTAGGCCTTTCTGTAGCTTTAGGCCTTTCTGTAGCTTTAGGCCTTTCTGTAGCTTTAGGCCTTTCTGTAGCTTTAGGCCTTTCTGTAGCTTTAGGCCTTTCTGTAGCTTTAGGCCTTTCTGTAGCTTTAGGCCTTTCTGTAGCTTTAGGCCTTTCTGTAGCTTTAGGCCTATCTGTAGCTTTAGGCCTTTCTGTAGCTTTAGGCCTTTCTGTAGCTTTAGGCCTTTCTGTAGCTTTAGGCCTTTCTGTAGCTTTAGGCCTTTCTGTAGCTTTAGGCCTTTCTGTAGCTTTAGGCCTTTCTGTAGCTTTAGGCCTATCTGTAGCTTTAGGCCTTTCTGTAGCTTTAGGCCTTTCTGTAGCTTTAGGCCTTTCTGTAGCTTTAGGCCTTTCTGTAGCTTTAGGCCTTTCTGTAGCTTTAGGCCTTTCTGTAGCTTTAGGCCTTTCTGTAGCTTTAGGCCTTTCTGTAGCTTTAGGCCTTTCTGTAGCTTTAGGCCTTTCTGTAGCTTTAGGCCTTTCTGTAGCTTTAGGCCTTTCTGTAGCTTTAGGCCTTTCTGTAGCTTTAGGCCTTTCTGTAGCTTTAGGCCTTTCTGTAGCTTTAGGCCTTTCTGTAGCTTTAGGCCTTTCTGTAGCTTTAGGCCTATCTGTAGCTTTAGGCCTATCTGTAGCTTTAGGCCTATCTGTAGCTTTAGGCCTTTCTGTAGCTTTAGGCCTATCTGTAGCTTTAGGCCTTTCTGTAGCTTTAGGCCTATCTGTAGCTTTAGGCCTTTCTGTAGCTTTAGGCCTTTCTGTAGCTTTAGGCCTATCTGTAGCTTTAGGCCTTTCTGTAGCTTTAGGCCTATCTGTAGCTTTAGGCCTATCTGTAGCTTTAGGCCTTTCTGTAGCTTTAGGCCTTTCTGTAGCTTTAGGCCTATCTGTAGCTTTAGGCCTATCTGTAGCTTTAGGCATATCTGTAGCTTTAGGCCTATCTGTAGCTTTAGGCCTATCTGTAGCTTTAGGCCTATCTGTAGCTTTAGGCCTATGTAGCTTTAGGCCTATCTGTAGCTGTAGGCCTATCTGAAGCTGTAGGCCTATCTGTAGCTGTAGGCCTATCTGTAGCTGTAGGCCTATCTGTAGCTGTAGGCCTATCTGTAGCTGTAGGCCTATCTGTAGCTGTAGGCCTATCTGTAGCTGTAGGCCTAAGCCTATGTAGCCTAAATGTATTTTTTCCCCGAGGGACGCCGCAAATTAAGCTTTTGGTTTAATAAAAAGACTTGCCTATATTTAACCCGATTGTAATATTTGTTATTACTTTCCTAAGTGTTTTCAATAAATAATTACTATATTTCTAAATTTATTAGATCTAAGTTTAGGCTACATTATATCTTTCTGTTAATTGTAGTTTATTTAATAATTTAATGTTTATCTAGCTTAGCCTATATAGTCTAGGCCTATTTATTTTTTCCCGGGCAACGCCGGGGAATTTAGCTTGTTGTTAATAAAATGTTACAATACTATGTTAGCAGTGACCAATACTATGTTAGCAGTGACCAATACTATGTTAGCAGTGACCAATACTATGTTAGCAGTGACCAATATTATGTTAACAGTCACCAATATTATGTTAGCAGTGACCAATACTATGTTAGCAGTGACCAATATTATGTTAGCAGTGACCAATACTATGTTAGCAGTGACCAATATTATGTTAACAGTCACCAATATTATGTTAGCAGTGACCAATACTATGTTAGCAGTGACCAATACTATGTTAGCAGTGACCAATACTATGTTAGCAGTGACCAATACTATGTTAGCAGTGACCAATATTATGTTAACAGTCACCAATATTATGTTAGCAGTGACCAATACTATGTTAGCAGTGACCAATATTATGTTAGCAGTGACCAATACTATGTTAGCAGTGACCAATATTATGTTAACAGTCACCAATATTATGTTAGCAGTGACCAATACTATGTTAGCAGTGACCAATACTATGTTAGCAGTGACCAATACTATGTTAGCAGTGACCAATACTATGTTAGCAGTGACCAATACTATGTTAGCAGTGACCAATACTATGTTAGCAGTGACCAATACTATGTTAGCAGTGACCAATACTATGTTAGCAGTGACCAATACTATGTTAGCAGTGACCAATACTATGTTAGCAGTGACCAATACTATGTTAGCAGTGACCAATACTATGTTAGCAGTGACCAATATTATGTTAACAGTCACCAATATTATGTTAGCAGTGACCAATACTATGTTAGCAGTGACCAATACTATGTTAGCAGTGACCAATACTATGTTAGCAGTGACCAATGTTATGTTAACAGTCACCAATATTATGTTAGCAGTGACCAATACTATGTTAGCAGTGACCAATACTATGTTAGCAGTGACCAATACTATGTTTACAGTCACCAATACTATGTTAGCAGTGACCAATACTATGTTAGCAGTGACCAATACTATGTTAGCAGTGACCAATACTATGTTTACAGTCACCAATATTATGTTAGCAGTGACCAATACTATGTTAGCAGTGACCAATACTATGTTAGCAGTGACCAATACTATGTTAGCAGTGACCAATACTATGTTAGCAGTGACCAATACTATGTTAGCAGTATGTTAGCAGTGACCAATATTATGTTAGCAGTGACCAATACTATGTTAGCAGTGACCAATACTATGTTTACAGTCACCAATATTATGTTAGCAGTGACCAATACTATGTTTACAGTCACCAATATTATGTTAGCAGTGACCAATACTATGTTTACAGTCACCAATATTATGTTAGCAGTGACCAATACTATGTTAGCAGTGACCAATACTATGTTAGCAGTGACCAATATTATGTTAACAGTCACCAATATTATGTTAGCAGTGACCAATACTATGTTAGCAGTGACCAATACTATGTTAGCAGTGACCAATACTATGTTTACAGTCACCAATACTATGTTAGCAGTGACCAATACTATGTTAGCAGTGACCAATACTATGTTAGCAGTGACCAATACTATGTTTACAGTCACCAATATTATGTTAGCAGTGACCAATACTATGTTAGCAGTGACCAATACTATGTTAGCAGTGACCAATACTATGTTAGCAGTGACCAATACTATGTTAGCAGTATGTTAGCAGTGACCAATATTATGTTAGCAGTGACCAATACTATGTTAGCAGTGACCAATACTATGTTTACAGTCACCAATATTATGTTAGCAGTAACCAATACTATGTTAGCAGTGACCAATACTATGTTAGCAGTGACCAATACTATGTTAGCAGTGACCAATACTATGTTAGCAGTGACCAATACTATGTTAGCAGTGACCAATACTATGTTAGCAGTGACCAATACTATGTTAGCAGTGACCAATACTATGTTAGCAGTGACCAATACTATGTTAGCAGTGACTAATACTATGTTAGCAGTGACCAATACTATGTCAGCAGTAACCAATACTATGTTAGCAGTGACCAATACTATGTCAGCAGTAACCAATACTATGTTAGCAGTGACCAATACTATGTTAGCAGTGACCAATACTATGTTAGCAGTGACCAATACTATGTTAGCAGTGACCAATACTATGTTAGCAGTGACCAATACTATGTCAGCAGTAACCAATACTATGTTAGCAGTGACCAATACTATGTTAGCAGTAACCAATTTAGACAAGAAATAAAATAACATACAAATAAGACAAACGACAACAAAACAGTCCCAAGATGTCAGAATCGTGTTTGACGTTTGTTTAAAAAAATATCAGTCGGACAATCTCATTGAGACAAAAGCTGATGTTTATCTTTCCCGATGGTAGTTAGTTGTCGTCTGCTCCATCAAGATAGTAGGACAACTATCATGGAGCTAAATTTATATATATATATAATAGTTCAGTGATCACATCGTGAATTAGCCTGTATGAGAGGCAATAAGCTATTGTAAAAATACAAATAAAAAAAATGTACAGAGCATTTCGAAGTTCTTGTTCTTTCTAGAAACTTCTTTTTCATGAATATATTTCTCTCTCTACCCTCAGCCCCACAAGGCAATAACTCCATTACTCCGCTAGAGCTCAAATGCATTTAAAATTAACTCAATTTCCTTACGCTTCGATTGTCTCTCCCTGTGGATAAAACGCACAAACACAAGCTCATATAGACTCTCACACATACACACCCCACACATACACACCCCCACACATACACACCCCCACACATACACATATACATATACACAGACACATACATACACATCGATTCCAAAAGGCCATAAAAAAGTTAGAATTTATAGAACCGACAGTCTTGCTATCCAGATCTTAACTTGTATAGGCCAGGGGAAAACATGGAACTCCATGTCGAACAACTAATTGGTGAGATTCCATAGAACATAGAACATTGGCTTGAATACATCGGGAACTTTATTATCTACATTGTATTCCTGAATGTCCAAACGAATCACAAGTTTTATATCTTATCGTATACATTACTGACGCTCCTTCTATAAAGAAGATTATTGCTTCTTACGCTCATCTGCGTTAGGAATTTAGTCTTGCATTTCTATTGGTGTTTTTAAATGATGTTAAGTTACTGGTTTTCCTGGTTTGTTCAAGCAACGCATTCCATGCCCGGGGAGTACTTATATGCATTTGTTATCGCATAAGGGATAAGGAAAATTGTTTTTGTCCTTATGTTTATCTGAGCATTGTAACAGATAGTTTTTGAGTTGTATTTCTAAATTAGAATTTAATGCCTTATGTATTATTACTACTTTACTCTTTGTCCTTCTGTCCTCTAGTGTTTCTAGGTTTAGTGATTTGACTAATGGTGTTACTCTTGGAAGTTGTGAATATTCGCAGCTCTTTCAGAATTTGTTCTAATTTTTGGTTCTTTAGTTGATGGGTCCCATACCGAAGATGCATATTCTAGTATAGGTCTCACTAATGTGAAATATCATTTTTGTTTTATATGTTTATTACATGTGTAAAAGTTCCTTTCCATGCATCCTGTGGCGTTTTGGGGAGAAGATTAACGTCACACTCAACTAAGGAAGGTCTTAGATGTAATCCGCTCTTATAAGATACTATAATCATCTCATATGTACGTACAAACCACTGACACTATGTGCCACTATTGAATGTCTGATTGGAGTAAGAATGTGTCTTTCCTTTCTATCTCCTATAATATTTAAGATTAAAGTATTTAGCTTGCATTGAATTTTATTTACATATATGTATACGTTCTGCATGCTTATCAGTATATTACTTATTGTTATACGATTAGTCATTGATATTAGTTCCCATTCATGTACATTATAAATGTTGTAGCACGTGTGTGTTCCTCCCCCCTCCCCGCCCCATGCCCTCGGAACAAGGCCAGGGTCATACCTGACGCAACCAAGCTAATCCCCCCCCACCCCACAGTCTCTTCGACCAGATCACAGGAAACTCACATCTCAATGACGGTTCTTCCCCTGGTCAGAGAATAGGGAACTTGGAATCTTTGATGCAGGACCCCGACGGACAAGAGAGAAAACTCTGACCAACAACACAGGGCCTTCGAAGTTTCCCTACCGCCGCGTCTTCTCCCCCCCCCCCCCCGCACCCCCTCCCCACTACCGTTTGGTACTTATTTTCACATGCCAATCAATCAAATGTTGAATTGAAGAGACATGTTGACCAATCGGATACGCTATCTACTGGTCAATCTTACCCTTGCCCCTCCCCCCTCATTACAATCACGTGGGGAGTTGCAACCTAACTTGTTGTTTAACATGTAATGTAAATGTAAGTTAGTTTTAGGTCAGTCTGGCTTAAGGAGTCTCGAGGGTTGGATGCCCCGAACTCCAATAGCACCAAGCGGTGCTATAGTCTGTTGTAGAGTCCTTGTTAGGACTATCTGCTACATGTAGTTTAAGCCTATGATTAAATGTACACTCTTTATCACTTGTATTTGGATTGTATGAATTATGTGCTCATGTCATCAATGATTGAATACGGACTTTCACGTGAATAAAATATTCGTTGTTACAATACGCCTTGCTTATCGATTGATAGAATACCTGTTTGTGTGACGTCCAGTGACAGTGTCAATTAGTCAACAGTTTAACTCAACCTACGTATTAACGAGCCAAAACGAAACCTGGATATAAATTTGTCTTAGAATCACCTAGGAATCATCTGCACTTCGGGACCACATACCACCTAGAAAACCTGCCTAAATCACCCCTCCCCATCACCCTGTGTACCTGCTGAGTTATCCACTAAGTCTGCACTGATAGCCTAGGCTAATTGCAGGCTCGGTGACAGAATCTTAGACCAGCACGCCACACCTGTGGGCTCGTCCGGGATTAGTTTTGCTTGACGTACATGGATAAGTACTCACGCTCGACATTGAACTCTGTGCTATGATATTCTTCACGTGATGAAAGACTGGGGGCTTAAGGTTTCATCAGGTGAGCGAACTGTGTTATTTGACTCCACTGCAAACACTCATCTATCATCGTAGAATTATACGTCAACTCTTGTTTCTGCCAATGCTATACGCTTGAAATATATCGCCTTGCCTGTTCGGATTATTTGCTGTATTACGTTTATTTGTCGGCTTCACGCCACAATAACAAAATCGCCACTCGTGTTTGGATAACTTGCTCTATTATGTTAGATGTCGGCCAGAGCGCCACCAATAACAAAGTCGTTTCCTGCTCGGATTAGCTCCTGTACAACTCTGTACACTATATATGCTTGCCGAATGCCGATAGTCAATAGGCATATCGACATTTCTGCTTGAGATTAGCTCATGCGTAACGAAATTATTTGCCAGATCGCATAACTATGTCCGCCAAATACTGTGAACCAGTACCCGCCCTGAGAAACACTGAAAATATTCGCGCCCACCGGGCCGCAATCCAGCCTGCAATCTTCAACATTACATATGTTCGGCCATTCAGCTATAATTCTTGGATACTTACAGCCACGTTCGCACTGGATTAAACTGTCATCAGCAGTACGTTTCCCGAAAGCTGACATTATTGCCTTTAGATTGGAGTATACGAACTGTTATCGGATTACCATGTGTATATATTAACTTTTGATGAACTGTGTTCCTTACACAACGCGTTGGATAATAAATGTGTTAGATTTTAAGACTGCCTACGGGCCCATTGACTGTTCTAAAAGCGCTACACAACTGATGTCATCCGATGTCATCTGATGTGCCAGACCACTCTGACGTCAAGATTCAAGACCCCGCGGTCTAGCGTGAAAGAAAATGAATGTGTATAAATAAAACGGTGAGTGGCATATATGTGAGTTGGTCAAATGTACGTACCGAGATATTATTGGTAGCGAATAAAATAATTGCTTCTTTACCGATTTTACAAATTTATAAAACGGGAATAGAGAAAGGAAAACGATTTAATCTTTACAGTAGCCAAAGTAATTGACGCCCCACTGCCAGCCCCCCCCCCCCCCCCGACGCCAGGTAAAACTAAATCTGCCCTGGGCATCTGGTCAGCGAGACATGACGCGTGTAAGGGCCGTAACTCGCCCCCCCCACACTTCTCTCCCAGCCGATAAACTGTATTGAACTGTTAAACAATGAGAAATGTAATGCTTGAGAAAAGAAGAGAAGCGAATAGTGTAACAATTAAAGTGAAGCTATGTCCGTGTTTTAGCTCTAGGGCCCAATAATTGCAAACGAACGACAACATTGATACAATTTCCTGGCCTATCGCGCCAGAGGTGACTTGACTACCGCCTTACTCCGCCCCCCCCCCCCCCCACTAGAAGTCACTCGCGCGTGAGAAATCAGAATCCACGTGATCAGAAACACTAGTGTTTAGGCTTGTGTTGGGGTCAGCTGCACGCGCCCACACAACGCCCGCCGCCGCCCCCCCCCCCTGAAGAATGTTCACTAGGCCAATAATGCATGTACCAATACGTTAAGCAAAGGACTCCGCTGCCCCACCCTCTATGACTCCGTCATTGATCCCCTGATATTTACGTGTGAGCCAGATCCCCTCACCTGTCCGCTTTAGCGCGAGGCAGGGAGTGAACTGGTGGACCTGATAGTTCGATCAGCAATTCGATCCCTATCACCCAGTTTTGGCATCCCGTCTCGGACTTCCTCCAATTTCGTGGACCCTACTGCCGAGGTCGAATTATTATTATTATTATGCTTATAATTATTATAATAAAGTGAATCCCGCATTTATAGCACATAGAAAGCATGAAATAAATAGATTTCCTAGCTAGTGCCTATCAAACTATCAATATATGAAAAAGTAAGGACCTAAGACAGTCACAGACAAACGATAAAATGAATAAACCGTGTCAATAGCTCGCAAATAAATGGGACGAACCTAGACTAAGCATTATGCCGGAATAGATTTAAAGTACTGTAAGAAACGCTAAAGCATGCTTTTCTCCTCCGCCCTCAATAGAAACGTAAAAATATTCGCCCGTCATCCCTTACCGCCTTGTCTCGACCTCCCCCCTCTTCCCCATAGCGATGACCACCCGCTTCGCTTCGATGGTCCAGAACTCTCATAGTGTAAATAGTAAATGCAGTAGGCCTACCTCTAATGAGTCAAATCTTTCATTATATGAAAGCTTTAAAACATGGCGGGGCAGGTGTGGCGTTTTGGGGAGAAGATTAACGTCACACTCAACTAAGGAAGGTCTTAGATGTAATCCGCTCTTATAAGATACTATAATCATCTCATATGTACGTACAAACCACTGACACTATGTGCCACTATTGAATGTCTGATTGGAGTAAGAATGTGTCTTTCCTTTCTATCTCCTATAATATTTAAGATTAAAGTATTTAGCTTGCATTGAATTTTATTTACATATATGTATACGTTCTGCATGCTTATCAGTATATTACTTATTGTTATACGATTAGTCATTGATATTAGTTCCCATTCATGTACATTATAAATGTTGTAGCACGTGTGTGTTCCTCCCCCCTCCCCGCCCCATGCCCTCGGAACAAGGCCAGGGTCATACCTGACGCAACCAAGCTAATCCCCCCCCACCCCACAGTCTCTTCGACCAGATCACAGGAAACTCACATCTCAATGACGGTTCTTCCCCTGGTCAGAGAATAGGGAACTTGGAATCTTTGATGCAGGACCCCGACGGACAAGAGAGAAAACTCTGACCAACAACACAGGGCCTTCGAAGTTTCCCTACCGCCGCGTCTTCTCCCCCCCCCCCCCCCCCGCACCCCCTCCCCACTACCGTTTGGTACTTATTTTCACATGCCAATCAATCAAATGTTGAATTGAAGAGACATGTTGACCAATCGGATACGCTTTCTACTGGTCAATATTACCCTTGCCCCTCCCCCCTCATTACAATCACGTTGGGAGTTGCAACCTAACTTGTTGTTTAACATGTAATGTAAATGTAAGTTAGTTTTAGGTCAGTCTGGCTTAAGGAGTCTCGAGGGTTGGATGCCCCGAACTCCAATAGCACCAAGCGGTGCTATAGTCTGTTGTAGAGTCCTTGTTAGGACTATCTGCTACATGTAGTTTAAGCCTATGATTAAATGTACACTCTTTATCACTTGTATTTGGATTGTATGAATTATGTGCTCATGTCATCAATGATTGAATACGGACTTTCACGTGAATAAAATATTCGTTGTTACAATACGCCTTGCTTATCGATTGATAGAATACCTGTTTGTGTGACGTCCAGTGACAGTGTCAATTAGTCAACAGTTTAACTCAACCTACGTATTAACGAGCCAAACGAAACCTGGATATAAATTTGTCTTAGAATCACCTAGGAATCATCTGCACTTCGGGACCACATACCACCTAGAAAACCTGCCTAAATCACCCCTCCCCATCACCCTGTGTACCTGCTGAGTTATCCACTAAGTCTGCACTGATAGCCTAGGCTAATTGCAGGCTCGGTGACAGAATCTTAGACCAGCACGCCACACATCCTAATGTTCTGTTTGCTATTTTTATAACAATAATGAAGTCGTTTCTTTGGCCTGGCCTCTCTATGTTCTGGTTATTGACTTCTATTTGCTCTGTTGTTCTACGGCACAAAACATTTAAACGAAAAATACAACAGGGACATAATATATCTTATACAACGGAGAAGGAAAAATAAGAACATTATCATGTTAGCACTGTTCTGGCCACACAATTCCATACGCTACAATGCTTCGCCATACTGGTTATGTCTTCCTTGTATATCAAACACAATTATATTTAATTGCATAGATGTTTAAAGCTTTTGCAGCCAAGTTTAATCTGAAGAAAATGTTAGCCAAACGCCCATCACTAAAAACAACGTTGGACAGCATAACAGCATAATTCACTTATAAAAGACAATGAATTAGATAACCTGGGGCAGAGGCATAGAATAAAATTGAATCGCTTTACGCTCAAGCTCAAGGTTCATATTTGCAGAGGTGGTAATTTAATCTACTCTAATCTTTTGTTCAATAGTAAAGAAATTCTAATCTGGTTTGAAAGTAAGTGTAACTGGTTAGTCCCTATGTTTTCAACATGACGTATCGAAATTACGTCATTAACAATCCCTGGCTACTCACCCCCCTTCTCAAGAATGGTTGAAACCTCTTCCCCTATCTCCCCGTCACAGTCGTGTGGTTTCACCTTGTTTACTTCAAATCGCGCGCTATTACGTACTGGCCTATAAAAAGATTTCTTATACTATAATTGAAAACAAAGCGATAAACTATCTCCCCTCCCTTTCCCTCCCCTCCTGGGATAACAAACCTAAACAACTTGATGTTATATCTATTGATTCATTCAATTCATTGTTATTTAGACCTTACTTGAATACTATCGAATGCACTTTATATTCGATTAACTGTTTTCCTCAAACAATGAAAGTAACGAAACATTTTGGGAACAATACCCTTGAGCTGTAGACTGTATATCTTCTAATTCCAGTTGACCATCGGACAATTCCCCAATGTGGAACTGTTTTTTATCATAATGGAATCATATGCCTAAATGTAGAGCTGTTTTAATCAATGAACAAACCAAGATACACACAAAAACAATACAAACTCTCATAACAACATTGAAGGCAATTCTTACTTGTTTAATATCAAGAGATTATACTTTAAAAAAATGTTCTGAAACTAGACAGACCAAAAATCGTCTAGATCAGGGGCTGGCAACCTTTATATTATATTGTGCCAAATTAGGATTTCTAATTCATTCAGCGTGCCAGCATCCTAAATTTCAACCCTGCTATAGCACTCAATTATCTGTAGAAGAGACCTGATCTGTCTTTATATCGGGTCTTCCAGCGTGACATGGTGTAGAAGAGATCTGATCTGTCTTTATATCGGGTCTTCCAGCGTGACATGGTGTAGAAGAGACCTGATCTGTCTTTATATCGGGTCTTCCAGCGTGACATGGTGTAGAAGAGACCTGATCTGTCTTTATATCGGGTCTTCCAGCGTGCCATGGTGTAGAAGAGACCTGATCTGTCTTTATATCGGGTCTTCCAGCGTGACATGGTGTAGAAAAGACCTGATCTGTCTTTATATCGGGTCTTCCAGCGTGCCATGGTAAAGAAGAGACCTGATCTGTCTTTATATCGGGTCTTCCAGCGTGACATGGTGTAGAAGAGACCTAATCTATCTTTATATCGGGTCTTCCAGCGTGACATGGTGTAGAAGAGACCTGATCTGTCTTTATATCGGGTCTTCCAGCGTGCCATGGTGTAGAAGAGACCTGATCTGTCTTTATTTCAGGTCTCCCAGTGTGACATGGTGTAGAAGAGACCTGATCTGTCTTTATATCGGGTCTTCCAGCGTGACATGGTGTAGAAGAGACCTGATCTGTCTTTATATCGGGTCTTCCAGCGTGACATGGTGTAGAAGAGACCTGATCTGTCTTTATATCGGGTCTTCCAGCGTGCCATGGTGTAGAAGAGACCTGATCTGTCTTTATATCGGGTCTTCCAGCGTGCCATGGTGTAGAAGAGACCTGATCTGTCTTTATATCGGGTCTTCCAGCGTGCCATGGTCTAGAAGAGACCTAATCTGTCTTTATATCGGGTCTTCCAGCGGGCCATGGTGTAGAAGAGACCTGATCTGTCTTTATATCGGGTCTTCCAGCGTGCCATGGTGTAGAAGAGACCTGATCTGTCTTTATATCGGGTCTTCCAGCGTGCCATGGTGTAGAAGAGACCTGATCTGTCTTTATATCGGGTCTTCCAGCGTGACATGGTGTAGAAGAGACCTGATCTGTCTTTATATCGGGTCTTCCAGCGTGCCATGGTGTAGAAGAGACCTGATCTGTCTTTATATCGGGTCTTCCAGCGTGATATGGTGTAGAAGAGAGACCTGATCTGTCTTTATATCGGGTCTTCCAGCGTGACATGGTGTAGAAGAGACCTGATCTGTCTTTATATCGGGTCTTCCAGCGTGACATGGTGTAGAAGAGACCTGATCTGTCTTTATATCGGGTCTTCCAGCGTGCCATGGTGTAGAAGAGACCTGATCTGTCTTTATATCGGGTCTTCCAGCGTGACATGGTGTAGAAGAGACCTGATCTGTTTTTATATCGGGTCTTCCAGCGTGCCATGGTGTAGAAGAGACCTGATCTGTCTTTATATCGGGTCTTCCAGCGTGCCATGGTGTAGAAGAGACCTGATCTGTCTTTATATCGGGTCTTCCAGCGTGCCATGGTGTAGAAGAGACCTGATCTGTCTTTATATCGGGTCTTCCAGCGTGACATGGTGTAGAAGAGACCTGATCTGTCTTTATATCGGGTCTTCTAGCGTGCCATGGTGTAGAAGAGACCTGATCTGTCTTTATATCGGGTCTTCCAGCGTGACATGGTGTAGAAGAGACCTGATCTGTCTTTATATCGGGTCTTCCAGCGTGCCATGGTGTAGAAGAGACCTGATCTGTCTTTATATCGGGTCTTCCAGCGTGCCATGGTGTAGAAGAGACCTGATCTGTCTTTATATCGGGTTTTTCAGCGTGACATGGTGTAGAAGACACCTGATCTGTCTTTATATCGGGTCTTCCAGCGTGCCATGGTGTAGAAGAGACCTGATCTGTCTTTATATCGGGTCTTCCAGCGTGCCATGGTGTAGAAGAGACCTGATCTGTCTTTATATCGGGTCTTCCAGCGTGCCATGGTGTAGAAGAGACCTGATCTGTCTTTATATCGGGTCTTCCAGCGTGACATGGTGTAGAAGAGACCTGATCTGTCTTTATATCGGGTCTTCCAGCGTGACATGGTGTATAAGAGACCTGATCTGTCTTTATATCGGGTCTTCCAGCGTGCCATTGAAAACTTCTCTGCGTGCCAAGTATAATATAATAATATAGAACATAATAAACCTACCACCTGAGAACCCTAAGAACCCTCCCCCCCAGTGTAATGCTAAAACTGTTTACTGTAGATAATACAAGTCTCCAATCATACAGTGTGTAGAGACACATAAAAATGTTATTGAATTCTATTTAAATCATCTGCAATATAGAAATATTTATATAGACTTTTGAAAATCACATTGAAATTGACGGCTTAGGAGAACAATGGAATAAATTAAAGGGCAATAATCCATTGAGGTGGGTGGAAATAATATTATGAGTTGTAGGCGGTGAAATAAAGGGGGAGAGAATTAGACGAAAGAACAATGTTGCCAAAGAAAATAGCAGATTGCGGGGAATTAGAAATAGTGACGTTAAATTTGGAAGCATATTGGGGGATTAGAGTTCAAGAATTAGAAGCGAGGAGAGAGTAAGAAGGGCTGGGTGGGGAGAGGGGGTAATCAGAGATAGCGGCAGTAAAATTACAGCTATTAGAATTTTTTTTAAGGGAGGATATGCACCCACGGATATAGAGAACTTAATAGACATATTTGAAAGGGGAGGCTATCTAGAAAGAGTTGTAGACAAATTTATGGTGTTAGGAATTTAGATTTTTTAAAAATAATTCTTGATAAAGGATGTAAACTATAATAATATATTGAAGAGATATTGGGACAGAATTGAAATACAAACACAATACAGGACTTTTAACTAGTTCTGTTATAGTTAAACTTTATATGGTTTTGTGAACATAGTGAATAGTTCTATAGTGTCAGAACAGAGAGGAGGGAGCGGGGGGGGGGGGGGAAGACTAGTCAAATATAATTGACAAAATGGCTACAACTAATTGGAGTGGACAATATTACGGACATTTATTTTTTAATCTTTAGACATTTTAAATCTTGAGACTTATGTACAAAGTAATGGGCCGTATTGCTGATGAGAGTTAACACCCTTGCCCCTTATACAAGTCAATCTTTTATGACTGACTTGTAAATTTACAAGTCAGTCATAAAAGATTGACTTGTATAAGGGGCAAGGGTGTTAACTCTCATCAGCAATACGACCCATTGAAAACGAGCTGTAATTGTTAACATATTTGTCAAGTGAGACATTTAAGTACGTCCCTTGTTTGTTGTGAGAGCTATATCTGACAGAAAGAAATACTATATTATACAACACATTAGGCATGTTACATTATTGTTACTGTATATATTACATACGCTCCGTCTATAAAAAAAGATTATTGCGTTGTTACAACACTAAAACTAATCGGTTTTTATTTATTTTGTATTTTATCATAAGTTGATCAGTACACGAACAAACAGTGGAAACAAACAGTCTTTTAAAATATATATTTTACAATATTTCAATGAAAGAAATATTTTTTTAGAAACAAATTTATAAAAAAAAAAATTTCATTTATGTTCATTAAGACTCATCGAAACTCCAGTTAACAGTGTAAAATATTAATTACTTTTAAATGTTTATATTGTATTGCTATGGTCATATTTTAATTTTGTATTATTTTTTAAAGGAAATGTTACAGTTTTATTACCAAAACTTGCATGCTTTGCGTTAATGAGTTTTTGTTTTTTAAACATAATTCTAGTGTGTTTACTGCAGCCATATTGGTACCCCCGGCGGCCTAGTTTTCTGTTAGCCAAGGGGAAATCATTTTGGTTTTAATCTTCAGTTCGAGATGGAATCGCTTACTCCCTCCCTTTCCAGGGGCACACAACTGTGGAATTGTTGATAGCTGGATTTTCTCGTGCCTCGCCACCCCATGATCCCTGCCAGATGTCCAGCAGAGGAAAAGCCTTAACTTCCTGTCAGTGGTTAGTGTTAGATAGACGGACTGGACACTGCGCAATGGCGATTGTTACCTCAGAACAGACATTAACTCTTATAAGGACGAAGTTCTCACTCTGCGCATGTCCGGAACACGGGGGGGGGGGGGGGTCGAGTAGAGAAAGTGATAAGAGATATCAGGGACGTCCTTGGCTCGAGCTATCAAGCTTGTTATCTTTTGTTTCAATCTTGATGGGTTTAAATTTACATTTTCGGTTCTAGAGTTGGGATCCTATTAGATTCAGAATGGAAAGTTATAAAGTATGCGGGCTTCTTTGAACTAGAATAGTACAGTTTTATGTGTGTGAAATAGTAAAACAGCAGCCAGTGCATCTATTGATCTATTGTATATATAAATATATATATAGATACATAGATTAATAGATGATCAATTGATTGAATGATTGACATGAAATATATAAATATATAGCTAGTTATATAATCAGATACAATTATTTATTGAATTAATTGATTGATAAATAGAGAGCTAGACGCATACAAAGAGAGATGTGTAGATAATTTATAGACCAATAGATAGATGTATAGATAATTTATAGACCAATAGATAGATTTATACTTAGATAGAAACAAAGAGAAAGGAGTGGGAGACAGCGAGATAGAGAGGAGTGGGAGACAACGAGATAGAGAGGAGTTGGAGACAACGAGATAGAGAGGAGTTGGAGACAGCGAGATAGAGAGGAGTTGGAGACAACGAGATAGAGAG
This sequence comes from Anisus vortex, assembly GCA_949126835.1. Classification (NCBI taxonomy): domain Eukaryota; kingdom Metazoa; phylum Mollusca; class Gastropoda; family Planorbidae; genus Anisus; species Anisus vortex. The sequence goes on along the minus strand of OX421506.1, from coordinate 35,121,587 downwards.
GAGTTGGAGACAGCGAGATAGAGAGGAGTTGGAGACAACGAGATAGAGAGGAGTTGGAGACAACGAGATAGAGAGGAGTTGGAGACAACGAGATAGAGAGGAGTGGGAGACAACGAGATAGAGAGGAGTTGGAGACAGCGAGATAGAGAGGAGTTGGAGACAACGAGATAGAGAGGAGTTGGAGACAACGAGATAGAGAGGAGTTGGAGACAACGAGATTTAAAAAAGTGAATGTGAGTGGGCGTGTGTGTGTGGGGTGGGGGGGGGGGTGTTTTTATGATTTAAAATGAATGAAAGATGTCTCTACATTTAAACTACAAGTGGATTTTTTGTTTTTTTTCCGTTCTCGTTAAAAAAATACGGACCAGCACAGGAATGTATCAGCCCTCAAGGATGACCACTGACCAACATCTACTTTGTATTGACTCAAGCATTGAACAGTTCGGTACATAGCAATCATAAAACTTCATTAATGTAACACGCCATTAAGTTGGATGTTTGTATAGTACTACTAGTGACGAAAACATCACCCAACTTAAAAGAGGACACACCGTTATCTTTATGGAGCCTCGGTGGTGCTTTCGGATGTCGTACTAAAGGTCCTGGGTTCAAATCATGTTGAAGGGTTGGGATTTCTTCCCGGGTCTGCCCGTGGGTGGGAGCGGGAGAAGGTGTCCTTGATTCTACCCAGCTCTAATGGGGACCTAAAGTAAAGTCGCTTGGTCGTTGTGTTGGCCACACAGATTTTGGTGCCTACTGGACATTGGACATTGTGCCTATAGATCAATTTACTTAACTGTGTTGTTTTTTCTGCATGTACTTCCAGGTACGCCATTTTGGTGCCTACTGGACATTGTGCCTATAAAGAATGAAAAACGTGACGTCGTCTTGTTTCTGGTTTCACATAAAGACATCACGAAAGAGAAGGAGAAAAGTAAGTTTATATAAATCCTTCCTTTGAAATCCTTACTTTTTAATTCTTTCTTATAGCTCTACCTTTCATTGTTTATTTTACTTTTATCTATTTTTTCTTTGCCTTTTTTGTGTCCACCTATAGTAAAATTTAAATTTCTTTCTTTTTTAATTTCTTACTTTTTAAATTTCTTTCTCTTTTAATTTCTTCCTGAGTTTTTATGTTGCTACTGTTTACATTTGTTTTTCTTTTTAAAAGAGAAATTATATTGTAGACAAGATTGGAAAAAAAGAACTCGTTAGTTATAGCAGTTGTATAGTCTAGTAACCAAGGGGAGACAACAATGATAATATTTTTTTTACAAATATTGATTGTATTGGTTATTGCCCTTGCGTAGTTTGTGTGGAAAAATTGTTAACTGTAAAAGTAAAAATGCCCTCCTCCTATTTCCACAAATAAATATGTTTAGGGCAACTGCCGTGCTAATCGGCAGTGATAAGCTCATATTAAACTAGTAGATGTCAAAAAAAGGTTAAATTTAGCAAGAGTTCTAGATCTTGTACAATATAATCAGAAATCTTGATTTTAAGTAGATAAAATACGCAAATTCAATGTGGCTATATTATCTAAAAATAATATAAAAAAAATATTCATACTAAAAATGACCTCTGACCCAGATTCATGAAATGTAAATGTATAGAACAGACCTACCGCCAATTTAATGCAATTTAATTGGGGAATTTTTCGTTGACTTTTACGTGGCATTCACGTCATTGAAAAAAAACAGACCATTATAAATAGCACGACTTTGGTTTGATACTATAGAAACTACTAGTTATGCCCGTCAAAATGACGGAGAAACGAATGACTGCAATGTGTTTTGTTAAGAGAGAAAGGAAAAAAAACCAACTATATTACAATAAAAACTGTAGTGAGAACGCTTCTTTCGGTATTTAGTTTTTGAACAAGTATCGATCGGCATAGTTGACTTGACCGCTAAGTATTTTGAAAGGGACATCACTCTATATTTTTTAACAGAGGATCCTGACTCGCTGTCCAAGAACAGTAACAGCGACGCTTCATCTGACGAGGATGAGGAGGAGGAGGGCCTGCCACAGAACTACGACTACGGACGTCGCAGGAGCCGCGCCGTGCTGTACCACATCAGTGGGCAGTTGAACAAACACAACAAGGCCAAGAGCAAGCTACAGCAGCTTAACAGGGTAAGGTCGTGACCACTACAGGAGGTCAATGTCTTAGGGTACCCCCCAATCAATCAATAAATCTACATTCCGTCGTACTTACCTCATTGTCCAGTTTTATCCTCAGTGTTGCGACCTCTATGACATTATTTCTGTGATTTTCAAATGTCGCACTTTGGAAACTTTAGTTTTCCGTTAGAAATCTCAAGAGAGTTACGTAAGATTATGAGATATAAAACTAAACTGAGAAAAGTTCAAGTAGTTCAATCAAAATGGCTGATGGTTTACTAAAACATACGCCAAAAACAAGTTTGACTAATTCTGTGGAAAAAACCTTTTTGGAAGGAAAATCTTGATAATTTTTTTTAAAAATCCAAGTTAAATAGTCATCAACATTTTATTTTCAATGTATTTGTTTTTTTCTATAAATAGAAATCTTGTTAACAGAGTCAAGGAAAGGGCTGCTTACGTTCGAGGCCCCTGAAAGTTAAAAGGGCGTCGTGAACGACTGTACATGCAGAATGTTCCATCTTTTTTAGCTTTAAAAGGCCCAATATTAGACGTACAGCGGAGTCTAGTATATGTGGCGATCTTGCTGACAGATGTCATCTTGGACGATACAAACACATACTGTGACATATATTAACACAATTTTAAAACGCAGCCATCCCCGCTACACCATTTTTACGCGCCCTAATGAACACCCCCCTCCCTACCCAAGACTTCTTTCCTTCCCTAGGCATCAACATGTATCCCTCCTGCTACCTACCTAATAAAAGCTACACCTACCGAGCCCCCCCTCCCCTAAACCCGAACCCTTGCCTATCCATTAGGGTTCAACCCCAGCCTCCACTGGGCACTACGTCCATATCTCTGGAGTGTTTTGATGTCACACACGTTTGTAATTACTGATAACTCCAGAATTTTAAAATACTCACGCAGGAAATTGTACCTATGGATAAAAAAATATACTCACACACGCTCTAAATGATGTCTGCCTCTTCACTTCACACACACACTCACACATACTCAAACACACATACACTCACCTACTCACACACAGACAACACAGTTCCGTTTACCTGTTGACTGTTAGTTCATGAAGGTTCCGGTACTCATGAGAGATGAGTGAGGAGGGGAGGGGGAGGAGGGTACACGTAGAGTGAGCTAAATCTTTTAACGTCAGCTGATTTATCTTAGAATTTTTTTCTCCCTGGAAGTTTTAATAACAAGAAAGAAAATTGAATATTTATGTTTAGTGATGTTTCTCGATCGTCTATACGGATATAGTGTATAAATATATATATGAGTACATTATTATGAATTGATTAAATAGATATGTTTTGTGTACGGTTTAGTATGTAAAAAAGTATTTCTAGAATGAATCAAAGCATCTTTAAATCTGAATATAAAGGAAACAGTTTATTCTGATAGTCAAATCATGGTTTTGGTTTTATATTATATTGTTCATTCAAATGACATCTAGTTTATGGATTTCCATCTAAGTATAAACCTGTCCAGTGCCTTAGAATTGTATGGATTTCAATCGAAATATTTTTTGATTTTTTAATTCTGTTGAATTTATGGATTCAAGTTTAAAAAGGTCAGAATTTAAATCATTATGGCTATATATCAGTGTACCATGCACAAGCGTATAGTCGTTAAATTGTTACAATGCTCAGATAAACATAGAGACAAAAATACTTTCCTATCCCTTATGCGAGAACAAATGCATATAAGTACTCTTTCTTCCCGGGTGGCATTTGGGCAAGGAATGGGTTGCCTGAAAAAAAAACAAGGAAACCAGTAACTTAACATCATGTAGAACACTTATAGAAATGCAAGACTAGACTCATACCACGGATGAGCGTAGTACGCAAAAATCTTATTTACAGAAGTGGTGTCTGTAACGTATAAGATAAGATAGGATATTGTTAAAAGATACTTATAGAAACATTGAGTGTAAATATCACCGGACCTTTCTTTAAGGCTGATATCTTTGAAGAAAAACCTAACACAGAACAACGAACAAACCATAAACAACTAAATTAAAACAGTACACTATAAAGAAATATAGTTAAACTATAACCACAATGTCTTGTATAGTAGTGTTTAAATTACTGAAGATAAGTAATTAGTATTCAAATAAATGTGTATGTAGAGGTTTAAAAACAACAACTGCAGAGAACTCTTTAGAGGTAAAAGGAATAATTATCGTATCTTATACATTGTAGACGCTCCTTCTATAAAGAAGATTATTGCGTCTACACTCATCCGTGGTCCGATCTAGTCTTGCATTTTTTAGTATAGTTGATGATGTTAAGTTACTGGTTTTCTGGTTATCTTATCTTATACATTACAGACGCTCCTTCTATAAAGTATAACTATATTCAAAACAGTCGTAGGTTATATTTAGGCTGTGGAATCTACTTTCAAAAATGGAATTTTTACTTTTTAAAAATATTATTCAAAGCTTTTTACAAATATAATTATTATACTAAACTGAACTACACTCTGCTATGCAGGAACTAAGATGTGTTTGAAGATGAAATAATGTTACATTATATTATAGAAAATGTTTCTGTGAAGTTGATTCAGCAGGAACTAAATATAGATTTGATACGTTTAAAAGGGGAATGCTGTTTCCTTCTCTCTACAAAAGTCATATAAAAAATGTATGCAAGTTCTGGCATCCCACGAAATGAAGCTTAGATCAAACTTAATGTCTTTGTATGTTTTATACTCGATGAATATTATATATAAATAAATACAAAAGATACATAGATAAATTGGCATGTAAATATATAATTGATATGTAATATAGATGGATAGATAAATAGAGAGAGAGAGACATACGTGATAGACAGATGATAGATGGATGTATATATAGACAGACGGTTAGATAGATAAAGATAGATTTACGAATATATCGATTATATAGATAGATTGATACGGAAATACATGAATAGTTGTCTAGATGGTTATATAGTTAGATGTCATATGATTTTATAAATACAATTATAGATAGATAGAAAGATCAAATAAATACTAAGACGAAAGTTCTAAACTGAAAAATTGAGAGATTTCAAGTTAACTAACGTAAACTCTTGTACAGACCTAATGATCATATTAGAGAATATCGAATAACAGAAAATTTCAGCCAACAAGTTTTTTTGTCAAGCAATCTATTTTAGACTATGACTGTGAGAGTTGCATGATGGGAAGAGAGTTATGACGTCCTGACTCTATCTGAAACAGTGTTAGCAATTTTTGGGTAGAAAAGAAAACATGAAGCTTATATCATAAAAAAAAAAGTAAAGTGTTCCACTTGTGTGGGCTCTGAAGGTAGAGTGTTACACTATAAACATTTTTTGATGGAGATGGTTGTTTTTTTAAATTGGGGGAAAATGTGCAGGGGAAGAAGGTTTTAATTTGAGGGAGAATTTCTGTTTCACTAATTGAAACGTTTTTTAAAATGCATAAACTAAAAAAAAATGCAGAATTCTTTTTTATATAATGTACACACGCGCCTTCTAACCAGGGAGGCCTTAAAAAGTAAAGTATCCCATGAAACCAAATTGATACATGGGGCCGGTGAAGCAGCGTTAGCCAGTTTTTTTGGCCACGGCAAACTAGGAGATTGTGTGGGCCAGCACAATGCCCAGCCGTCTTTACTTCAGAACAACTATAGATCAATTTGTCCCGACGGGACACTTTACTTGTCTGTAAGAGACACCTTCAGTTAGGGCATTGACGGGACACTTTACTTGTCTGTAAGAGAAACCTTCAGTTAGGGCATTGACGGGACACTTTACTTGTCTGTAAGAGAAACCTTCAGTTAGGGCATTGACGGGACACTTTACTTGTCTGTAAGAGAAACCTTCAGTTAGGGCATTTGGTTGGGTCTTAGATCAGGTTACGCCAGATATTTCTGTGTTTGTGGAAGGGACGGGGACTGGGGGGGGGGGGGGGGGTCTGGGGTCGATGATTCATACCTGTATATTATTCGTTTGTCAATAAAAATCTCTACTGACCAATTTGCTGATTGGGCAATTCCGAAGTATTCTAGTTATATTAAAACCAATAAAAGATTATTGTACAGGCTATAGGGGCAGCTTATTATTTAACTTTAAATCATTTTGTTAAGGACATAGAGGTATGTAGAATAGTTCAAGAAAGTCACAAAACGAACTATACAACAGACATAGAATTATGTAGAATAGTTCAAGAAAGACACAGAACGAACTATACAACAGACAGGGGTATGTAGAATAGTTCAAGAAAGACACAGAACGAACTATACAACAGACATATATACATAATAGGTCTGATAAGGGTTCATTGTATATGCAAGTTGAAGTTTTTTCTAAATTTTGTTCTAATAACGCTATACCTACTTGTATTCTTCTGTTTTCTGCCCCCACAGCTCGCCTCCCAGATGCCAGAGTACAAGGTCCAGGAAGTGAAGAAATCTCAGCTGATCATCGTGCATTATGGGATATTCAAGATCGGCTGGGATTGGCTGATTCTGCTGTGCACCTTCTACGTCGCCATTATGGTCCCGTTCAACGCTGCCTTCAAGAGAGACGAGAAGAACAGGGAGTTCATTTTCCTGGACGCCGGTATCGAAGTTCTCTTTGCTATAGGTAACTCTATTTATCTAAGTTCCGTTTTTGTGTGATATAAAAAACCTTATGGCGCTCAATGTTGTGTTTCCAAAAATAAAGTGGAATTAAACGATCATGTTTTTGTTATATCCCCCCAAATGTGTTACTGATCTACTGACCTAAATTGATCACGTGACGTTGTTTTAACTTGTAGACATTGTCCTCAACTTCCGGACGACATTTCTGAACAAGAGTGGCCACGTGGTCTACGACCCTCGCCTGATTGCCTTGAACTACATCCGGGGATGGTTCCTCCTTGACCTTCTGGCGGCCATACCGTTTGACGTCCTCTACGCCTTCAACGTTGAAACGGTAAGAATTAGGTTGGATGCATGATATATATATAGACATGACGCCATGTCTCGTTACCATTTCATAGGTCCCCATTGTGCTTTTAGATGTGTGAGTTCTAGAAAGGGCTGATCTTAAGCAGAAGTCTACAGCATGCCGCCAGGATGAAATAATAAAATATTTCGCTTCGTTTCTCCATTCAGCAAATTGTACATAATGCGTTTTATTTCTATACTGAAAATAAAGTACAGGAGTTCAATAATTATGGATTTGTTTTTCCAAACGAAAAAAAAATCGATCTACTGAAATGTAACACTATGGAACAATCCGATATTAACTAAAGAGTTTAAACAGACTTCATTAACAAAGTTTGGTTAGACGGTCTTAAGCCGCCTTGTTGAATAAATTTTAGAACAAAAATTAAATGAAGAAGAAATAGATTTACCAGGAGAACTCTGTTCCATGGTAGCATTTTTCAATGCGTGCCATTATAAATATCTTCCCGTGCCAAGTATTCTAGTGTTCCTGGGGTTTACGAATCCTCTGCTGAATGGTTTTATGCAAGAGCTCCTTTGCTCTGCCAAGGGCGTTAATGCTGTTGACATGACTCTGTGTTTTATTTATCTAGTTTGCATTGTCTTCCCCTCCTTTCGTTGTGTTTACCTTTTTAACCTTTGTGTATTACAGTGTGCAATATTATAGCTCCATCTTGTGTAATAAATCCTTTCGTGTGTTCAATACATGTGTGTTATCCTTTTTTGTGTTCAATACATGTGTGTTATCTTTTTTGTGTTCAATACATGTGTGTTATCCTTTTTGTGTTCAATACATGTGTGTTATCCCATTTGCTTATCTTGGTCTTGTCGATCATTTCTTATGTACATTTATTGATAACTGATCTGTTACTGTTATCAAATTAATCATAATGTGCAATATTATATCTTTTACCATGTTTACAATAGTAATTCTCAATTAAATTATTCAAACATTTCTAATTTAGAAATACAACACAATAACAACCTGTTGCAATGGTCAGGTAAACATAATAACAAAGAACACTTTCCTTATCCATTATGCGAGAACTAATGCATTTAAGTACTCTTTCTTCCTGAGTGATATCCGAGTCTGGAATGGGTTGCCTGAACAAACCGGAAAAACCAGTAACTTAGCATCATTTAAGACACTAATAAAAATGCAAGACTAGACTCAGGCCACGGATAAGCGTAGGAAGCAATAACCTTGTTTATAGAAGGGGCGTCTGTAATATATAAGATAAGAAAAGAAGAGTATTTGTTTTATAAACGTTTTATTATATTAATTTCTTCATTTGATTTAAACTAATAACATTGGATACTCTAACAAGCTACTATAATATAGTATCTACTCCACGCTGCTCTCTATATGGATGGACGGTGAATTGATTCTCACTCGGGCAAATATAATGTCCGCCATGATACACTTAACTATACAAGTTTGTGAAAATGAAATAAATTAGTTGAATCATATATTGTAGTAGATTTTAATATAGACTTATGAAATTATTATTTTTTTTTACTCCGGTAGCATTGATCGTATATTGTTGTAAATAAATACATTCATTGTATTTACTAACAAAAAATGTCTCTGTTATTTTGTTGACTAGCACTTTATCGAAGATTGGTCCTCATTCAAAAAATTAATTAGATGTTTTAGGTCCATGCTATTGACGCAGTCTAATGTTCCCAAAACATTCTATAGTTCTACATAATAATAATATTGTTGATGCATGTATATAGATAAGTGAAGCTAGGCTAAATACGTCACGTCCGCTGACTGAACTAGACTAAAATTGTTTTCTCGCTCTCTTATATAGTGAAATAGGGTTAGTCCGGGGTTACGTCATAAATGGCAAGACGTAATCGTCTATTATTAGATCGGCATTAAACATAACGGAATGTCCGTATGACCAGAAAGAAAAAGCGTCAGTTGCTATAAACAGATTCCCTTATTTTCATTTCGGACCAACGCTATAAAACTAAAATACAGAATTTGTTTTGATGATCTCTATAGATTTAGTAGCCCCCATAAAACAGTTTGATGCCAGCTCTATAGATCTAGTAGCCCCAAACAAAACAGTTTGATGCCAGCTCTATAGATCTAGTAGCCCCAAACAAAACAGTTTGATGCCAGCTCTATAGATCTAGTTGCCCCACACAAAACAGTTTTATGGAAACCCACTTCAAAATAAGCTTTTATTGCCTCATCTCCTTTAGAAGTTTATCAAACGATTCCTATCGTCTGCCCAGAATTGGTACGACGTATTTCCGGTTTGGCAAAATGGTGTGTGCGTGTGTTAGGAAATATTGGGAGAAAGATAGTCTATTAAAAAGGGGGGTCAGCAACTTACGAAACGCATGCCAGGCGTGGCACGCAGAACGATTATCAATGTCACGCAAAGACCTCGTAAAAGACCAAGTCTTTTCTACAAGAAATTGAGTTTTAGAGAAGTTTAATTTTTGTGTACGATGTTGGCGCGCTGAATCGGCACGCTATTAACATAAATTTGCTTACCCCTGGTCTAGTCTATAAACGTTTGCTTCAAAAGTTTGCTCAAGTTTGCTCATCTTCTTAATATAATATTTACGCATTGGCGTAACAACGCTGTGGCTTTACGTCCACTCCACAATGATAGTTTTAAGAACGAATTGATTTATTTTAGAGTTCTAATTGGCTTACCCTTCTAATGGCATGATTTAAACACGTGTAATCTAGTTCCGCCGCTGTCAATTCATTTCGTTTATCTGTCAATTACCTTCGTTTACCTGTCAATTCCCTTCGTTTATATGTCAATTTCCTTCGTTTACCTGTCAATTTCCTTCATTTATCTGTCAATTTCCTTCGTTTATCTGTCAATTTCTTTCGTTTATATGTCAATTCCTTTCGTTTCTGCCAATTCCCTTCGTTTATCTGTCAATTCCCTTCGTTTATCTGTCAATTCCCTTCGTTTATATGTCAATTTCCTTCGTTTATCTGTCAATTTCCTTCGTTTATCTGTCAATTTCCTTCGTTTATCTGTCAATTTCTTTCGTTTATATGTCAATTCCTTTCGTTTATCTGTCAATTCCTTTCGTTTATCTGTCAATTTTCTTCGTTTATATGTCAATTCTCTTCGTTTATATGTCAATTTACTTCGTTTATCTGTCAATTCCCTTCGTATATCTGTCAATTTTCCTTCGTTTATCTGTCAATTTCTTTCGTTTATATGTCAATTCATTTCGTTTATCTGTCAATTCCCTTCGTTTATCTGTCTATTTCCTTCGTTTATCTGTCAATTTCCTTCGTTTATCTGTCAATTTCCTTTGTTTATCTGTCAATTTCCTTAGTTTATCTGTCAATTACCTTCGTTTATCTGTCAATTTCCTTCGTTTATCTGTCAATTTCCTTCGTTTATCTGTCAATTACCTTCCCACATTTTGACTGTTAGTTTCTTTTCTCAAACACTTATATCTTGACCAACTAAATGAAAGATAATATATTTTCTATGGCAATCCATTTGTCTCATATTTTACTTTTTCATAATATCTTGACTAGAATTTAGTTAAAGAAAAGAGATTTCGCTATGGTAATCCATTTTGTCACATTTTAATATTTCATATCTTGACCAACTAAATGAAAGATAATATATTTTCTATGGCAATCCGTTTGTCTCATATTTTACTTTTTCATAATATCTTGACTAGAATTTAGTTAAAGAAAAGAGATTTCGCTATGGTAATCCATTTGTGTCATATTTTAATATTTCATATCTTGACCAACTAAATGGAAGATAATATATTTTCTATGGTAATCCATTTGTGTCATATTTTAATATTTCATATCTTGACCAACTAAAAGGAAGATCATAGATATCCTATGGTAATCCATTTGTGTCATTTTTTTTTTTTAAATTTATTATTTCCTTTTAATTTCAAGCAATTTATATTAAATTTTAGCATGCAAATATCCACTTTGATATCACAATTATCCACTTTGATATCACAAATATCCACTTTGATATCACTTAACTGTCTTTGTTTCCAGTTTGTTTGAAGGGAATCCTCTAGACTGCACCAATGACACCTTTTTGTTTTGTTCAAATGTATATGTGGGAGATTGCTGTCTGATATAAAAATATAATAACATACTAACATACTAGATTTATGACAAATATGTGACTAGACTATAAAAAGAAGTTATATAATCATTTTATCATATAATCACTAATTTAATTAACGATATCGTACGTGACAGTTTCAAACATGACATAATACTGCATAGTTCACCAGGTATATATTCCACAAGAGAACAAAACTTTCACTAGTTAGTGTTAGAGTTAACTGGTGTTTCAATTGAAGCGTTTGTCTCCACTCTGTTTATTTATATGTTTTTTAAACTATTATTTATTGAATTGGGCAAAATTTCCAGCCGCTTGTGTTATTCAGTTATCTTTCCTTTTGTTTTAAATTTTTCTGCAATATTTCTACAAATTGTATCCTTATCACCAGATATCTACTACTATATCCACCTTCTATTATGGAATGATTAAACTAACAATTTATACAAATAATACAAAAATCACAATATGCATTAATTATCATTAGAATGTTTTGTGCTAATATTGATATATTAGTCCTTATGGAATGATGAAAAAAAACCAGTATAAGTTTTCGTAGAAGGGAGATAATTCTTGTTCCACCTTTTCACATTAATGCCCTTGTTGGTTAAATTTTTTTTTTTTTTAGTTTCGTTTTCATTACAAAGAGCAGTTTGATTTTTTCATCACAGGTGCATGGTCACGTAAACTCTCATACGGTAAAACCTGGAGAAAACTAAATAGACGTTTAAGTCTACAAAATCTGTATTTATTGCCTCTATGTGTAGGCATGCGTTATGGCTATATAAAAGCATCGTAATCTATCAATGTGAGAAATTAACTCGGATAAAAAATTCACCTTCTAACTTTTCTAATATTGTTGATATTTTGGAAAAAGACTTTCTAATTAAATTAATAAAGCTGAAAACAGGGTGATTTTAAATACATCATAATATATATTTTTTAATCTATATAATCTTTTTTATTGTAATCTTGTTCAAAAAAAATAATAGGCTTCAATTAGTATATATGACAGACGGACCGAATATAGCGGTCTGATCAGTTGAAAGTTCATAAAACCAGTCGCTGTTTATTCGAGGATTTACTGTATTTTAAAACTATAAATAGCAGCCTACGTTTCTGGCTTAATTTGTTCATTTCATTCTAAAACTCTAACCATGCCTACCCCAGCTCATGGTTTCCAGGTAAAAGACAAGAGGGGTATATGCTGGAGGTATATATTAGGTCACGGCTGTGTGTTCTATCTGTGCACTGTGAGGACCGTCCTTCTTGAAGGTATGCGAATCTTATAGAGTTGAGATTCGCTGACAATGTTACAATAAAGCAACATTACTTGCACGTGCAACATGATAACCTGTATCAACATTATCAACATTCAAATAAAACTTTCACCTATGTATCATTATTATCACACTATCATTTCTTACAAACTAGTTTACCTAATGACTAATAAGAATGGTGCATTTATATAGGTCTAAATAGTATACTGTTATTTACGTATTACTCATTTTCATTACTAGTTTAAATAATATTAAAAGTCTGTGTGTAAGTCGTGAGATGATAAAGATGACACGTCACCGATTCTGTCCATCTTTAGATGACCATGGTCCACTTGCTGAAAGTGGCTCGTCTGCTGAGGCTGGCCAGGCTGCTACAGAAGTTGGAGAGGTTCAACCAGTACAGCGGGGTCGTCCTGGCCCTCCTCATGTGTATGTTCGCCCTTCTGGCCCACTGGTTGGCCTGTATCTGGTACGCCATCGGTAAAGCTGAGCTGGACGAGAACGACGCCAACTGGACAGTGGGTAAGGGACTTTTATTACTGGACAGTTGGTAAGGGACATTCATTAGTCCAGTCTAGTCATAGTAATCTACATGTGTTCATTTACTCAGTATTGTTTGTACGTTAAAATATGAGATATTGTATATACGTCTTAATACGACATTAAGTGTACAACTTATTGCAATGCCCATAAGGACAAAAACACTTTCCTTATCCCTTATGTGTGAACAATACAGTTTTTAAAGATTGATTTTACAAGAGATTTTAACCAAGTTCTACCATCTCTGCAATATGAGTTTTTGACTAAGTTCTACCATCTCACTAAGTTCTAGGATCTCACTAAGTTCTACCATCTCCACAACAGGTTGGTTGTACGAGCTGTCAGAAAGGCTGGAGAACGTCATCATCAACAAGACACACAACATTCCTGACACTGCGACCTCCTACCTGACTGCCCTTTATTTCACATGCTCCAGTCTGACCAGTGTGGGCTTCGGCAACGTCTCGGCCAACACCAACCCGGAGAAAATTTTCTCAGTGTGTGCAATGCTGGTTGGAGGTGAGTTTCTATTGGACGTTTGGGTTTGAAAATTAAAGTTCGTCTTTATTGGTTGATATTCCTCAAAAACCCACTTTTGGTGGAAGTCCCTCTTATGGGCTTAGGTTGTAAATGTTAAGACTCTATTTCTAGTTTGAAAGTTACACTATCATTTTTGTTCTGCTTAATGTATGCATTGTATTTAATTAATGTTAATAAATATTTAAGAAAAACAATCTTGATTTCCTCCCTCAATCGCCAGCAATCATGCACGCCGTTGTGTTTGGCAATGTGACCACAATCATTCAACGGATGTACGCCAGGCGGGCCACGTTCCATTCCAAGACAAAGGATTTGAAGGACTTCTTCCGTGTCCACCACATCCCCAAGCCGCTCAAGCACAGGATGAGGGACTACTTCCAGGCCATGTGGTCAATCAATAACGGGATAGACTTTAAAGAGGTTAGTCGGCCATGCATGTCAGTATTCATCCTTAGTTTACACGATAGCCAAGCCCATGTATGAAATTGGTCAATCATGAATACTTTACTTTTTCTTGATAGAATTTTAAACTATTAATTAAACCACGGAATACAAAATTGTCAAGGAGAATAAAAACCCTATATATATTTTGACCAATGGAGCTCCTTGTAACCTTATTAGCATATTTTATAGTGCCCTCTATAATCATTTTATCGATTGTTTCTTTCTCTAAATGTTTAGTTGTAGCCCAAAATTTGAGTTGAATATTCGTTTAGAATTTTGTATAGAGAAAGCTGTTATCATTTACTACAAGAAAATTAAAAAAATAATGTATCCTGACATTTCGTCCAGATTCTCAAAGACTTCCCAGAAGACATGAGAGGAGAGATCGCCATCCACCTCCACCGAGAGATTCTGTCTCTGCCCATCTTCCAGCAAGCCCCTCCAGGTTGTCTGAAGTCTGTGTCTTTACAAACTGAACGCTTTGTCTGCGGCCCCGGAGAGTTTATCATGCACAAGGTTTTTATTTTGGACATAATTATATATTATTCTAGAATTTTGTTGATTTATTTTTGCTTTTCTTTCAAATAATTTTTTTATTCCGTTTCTTTTGATCGGTGGTTTTATTCAAAGCTATATGCGTGCAATTTTACTTGCATTGAAATTTCTGTTCAACTAAAAAAAAGTTCTCATTCTATCAATATTTAAGGACCTTCAATTGAACTTTAAGTTCCACTAATGAAAGTTCTGGTTTTGTCAATTTTTAAAGACCTTCCATGGACTTTATGTTCCACGAATGAAAGTTCTGGTTCTGTCAATCTCTAGGGTGATGCAGTCAACTACCTGTACTATGTATGTAGCGGCAGTATGGAGGTTTTGAAAGAGGAACAAGTTGTGGCAATATTAGGTGAGAATTCCCAACACATTTATTACAGGAATTTCTTACTGGAACTTTGAGAAGGTGAAGATTTATTGTAGTTTTGACGGCTAGTATTTCACCTTAATGGAAATTACGAACTATGTGTTATCCATGATACAGCTTCAGAGATAGCCATGTGCAATGAGGTAAAACTTTAAAACATAGTTTGTTTTCACAAGACCGTTGCGACACATTGAGTAAAGCAGCTATAAAGTGTTTGTCTTGTCCAGATGCTAGCCACGTGTTGTTGCTATTGGTTTACATGTTCGTCTTTCAATTTTCCCATGATTCCGCAGGTAAAGGCGACATCTTTGGCACTGACCTAGATTACGACGACCCAGTTAGCATTAGCGGATGTGACGTCAGATCGTTGGCCTACTGTGAGCTGTTATGCATTCAAGTTAGTTCTAGTTATGCATTCATTTTTTTTGTTATGCATTCAAGTTAGTTCTAGTTATGCATTCATTTTTTTTTGTTATGCATTCAAGTTAGTTCTAGTTATGCATTCATTTTTTTTGGTATGCATTCAAGTTAGTTCTAGTTATGCATTCATTTTTTTTGTTATGCATTCAAGTTAGTTCTAGTTATGCATTCATTTTTTTTTGTTATGCATTCAAGTTAGTTCTAGTTATGCATTCATTTTTTTTGTTATGCATTCAAGTTAGTTCTAGTTATGCATTCATTTTTTTTGTTATGCATTCAAGTTAGTTCTAGTTATGCATTCATTTTTTTGTTATGCATTCAAGTTAGTTCTAGTTATGCATTCATTTTTTTTGTTATGCATTCAAGTTAGTTCTAGTTATGCATTCATTTTTTTGTTATGCATTCAAGTTAGTTCTAGTTATGCATTCATTTTTTTGTTATGCATTCAAGTTAGTTCTAGTTATGCATTCATTTTTTTGTTATGCATTCAAGTTAGTTCTAGTTATGCATTCATTTTTTTTGTTATGCATTCAAGTTAGTTCTAGTTATGCATTCATTTTTTTGTTATGCATTCAAGTTAGTTCTAGTTATGCATTCATTTTTTTGTTATGCATTCAAGTTAGTTCTAGTTATGCATTCATTTTTTTTGTTATGCATTCAAGTTAGTTCTAGTTATGCATTCATTTTTTTTGTTATGCATTCAAGTTAGTTCTAGTTATGCATTCCTTTTTTTGTTATGCATTCAAGTTAGTTCTAGTTATTCATTCATTTTTTTTGTTATGCATTCAAGTTAGTTCTAGTTATGCATTCATTTTTTTTGTTATGCATTCAAGTTAGTTCTAGTTATGCATTCATTTTTTTTGTTATGCATTCAAGTTAGTTCTAGTTATGCATTCATTTTTTTTGTTATGCATTCAAGTTAGTTCTAGTTATGCATTCATTTTTTTTGTTATGCATTTAAGTTAGTTCTAGTTATGCATTCATTTTTTTTGTTATGCATTCAAGTTAGTTCTAGTTATGCATTCATTTTTTTTTGTTATGCATTCAAGTTAGTTCTAGTTATGCATTCATTTTTTTTGTTATGCATTCAAGTTAATACTAGATATGCATTCATTTTTTTTTTATGCATTCAAGTTAGTTCTAGTTATGCATTCATTTTTTTTTGTTATGCATTCAAGTTAGTTCTAGTTATGCATTCATTTTTTTTTTGTTATGCATTCAAGTTAGTTCTAGTTATGCATTCATTTTTTTTTGTTATGCATTCAAGTTAGTTCTAGTTATGCATTCATTTTTTTTGTTATGCATTCAAGTTAATACTAGATATGCATTCATTTTTTTTTTTTATGCATTCAAGTTAGTTCTAGTTATGCATTCATTTTTTTTTGTTATGCATTCAAGTTAGTTCTAGTTATGCATTCATTTTTTTTGTTATGCATTCAAGTTAATACTAGATATGCATTCATTTTTTTTTTTTATGCATTCAAGTTAGTTCTAGTTATGCATTCATTTTTTTTTGTTATGCATTCAAGTTAGTTCTAGTTATGCATTCATTTTTTTTTGTTATGCATTCAAGTTAGTTCTAGTTATGCATTCATTTTTTTTTGTTATGCATTCAAGTTAGTTCTAGTTATGCATTCATTTTTTTTTGTTATGCATTCAAGTTAGTTCTAGTTATGCATTCATTTTTTTTTGTTATGCATTCAAGTTAGTTCTAGTTATGCATTCATTTTTTTTTGTTATGCATTCAAGTTAGTTCTAGTTATGCATTCATTTTTTTTTGTTATGCATTCAAGTTAGTTCTAGTTGTTCTTCCGTGCGCCCCAACTCCCAACATATGTATGCCTAAAGTATGTACTGACGCCAGTGTTTATTCTCTAGGTGAAAGGTCTGGTGGACGCCCTGATGCTATATCCGGACTATGCAGAAACTTTCAGCACAGAACTGCCCAATGATCTGACCTACAACGTGAGAGAAGGACATGAAGACCATAGTGATGTATGTCTCTATCTGTTTATGTAACTATCTGTCTGATTATCTAGATATCTCTCACACTATCTATTTAGCAATGAACATATCTATTTAACTATTTATTTGTTTCTTTAACTATCTAACTATATATCTGTGTAAATATCTTAATGTATATCTTTTTAATAATGTAACTATTTTGGGCTAACGCATTGGGGACATCCCCCGTTACCATTCTCATAAAGACTATCTCACTGTTGAGAGACCGCCAAAACTCGGTGGGAAGGAAAGAATAGTCGCAACAATACCCGTCTCGCCATGCCTGATGTATGGATGACCATGTCTATAGTCTGGCATTTTTAATCTGGGCGAAAGTGCTGGTATACAGGTCAGATGCCACCTCATTAACGTTTAGAAGAAATTACACAAGGAGGAAAAAGTGTAGTGCATATGTGGGATACATGTTATGCAGTGAGTCAAATCCAGCAGGATCTTGGACTGACCCCTTTCTTGTTACTCCCTGGACTTAAGAGCCGAAAATCTTGTCTAGTTTTTAAGAGACTTTAAACTCTCTCTCTCTTTCTAAATTTTTCTCGTTTTTTTTTCTGTCACTTATCTCTCCCTCCCATACTCTGCCTCTGTTGTTACTTTCATTTAACTCATGCATGCTTTGCTCTACCAAACCCTACCCCTATCCACGTCTAGGACGAGTCCTCCAATGCAGCCCCAGTCATCACCCTCCCCTCCATCTCGGAGGACGAGGAGGAAGAGGAGGACGACGAGGACAACAACAACGACCCCACCGCCAAGAAAAGGTCAAGGCCGACCAAACCAGTCAGGACGCCCAGGGAGGAACACGAGGAGGAGACCCTGGACAGCAGGGGACACAACTCCCTGTCTCCCCTGCTCAGCCAGTTCAACCGGGACAGCTCCAGCAGCGAGTGGCTGGCTAGCCGGGGCCGAATGCCCAACGGTCACATAGGATCTACACTAAGGTCAGTTCACAGTCTCTGGAATAACTCTGTAATTTTGTTGTTTGTTGACATTGTTGATATAATAATCATAAAGCTGTATCTTGTGTAACATTTTAATCAACATAACACAAAATATGAAATAGGTGTATAACTCATTGGCATACACGCATGACATAATATTAAAATGTTATATAATATATAAATATAACACAATAACCGGCAGTTCTTGATTGGGCAAAGTTTTTTTATAGGATATTTCTTGAAAATTTTTTAGCCTTCGAAATGCGTCAAATTTCCAAATGCCATGTGGGTTACTTAATATAATTGCATGATATAACATGAAAGTAATTAATACGACCAGATATCAGACAGGATATAAAACTATATAAAATGACACGGTTGTGGCTGGTCATTGCGTCAAACAATGCGACATGCTACGATACGACAAATTATTCCATAAGATATGACACAATATGAGCGGACTAATCTATGGACTACACTTTTATTCTACCAGTTTTTATAAACTGATTAATTAATCTGATGATCTTCGTATGAATTAGCATTAAGAAACTAGTTTATATATGTTTATTATTGTCATTCATTTACTATGTCTTATTTGTTGTTTTCTTTTCTACATATATTTAACAACTAGGCTAATATATTTATATTTCTGCCATGTTTTGGGCTTTTCAAAAAAAGAAATTCTCTTTGACGTCACATCCTATACAACTCTCATTGGTCAACCTGTGTGCATTCTGTATTGACTGGTTTCATTGGTCAGTCTTGTTGCGGTAGACTTTAGACAAAAGTCTTGTCGTGACATTTACAGCTGGGTATACATAGTATCTATGTACTACATGCCAATACATTTTGGAAACAAAAAATGTTTTTGACATTCATATTCCATGACACGTCAATATAAAAAAAAAACATAACCTCCACTATTCGAGTATTAAGAAAAGTTTTCACTCCACAAACATTATTGGTATAGTTTGAGTATATTGTATATTGTATATAGTTTGAGTCTATTTTATAAAATCTATTTCTATACGTTATTCAATATCAATTTTATCTAGTGAAAATATTTTCTATCTACCGTATTTACTCTTTAAAATTTTGACTGTTGTATTCTACATAAACTTGCAAAGAAATTACATCTAGACACTGATTCATTTTATTCGTTGACAAATTTCCTGTTCTAGTTTTTGTGATACTTTGCTTCAATTGTTCGTTTCCTGTCATATTTCTTAGTACTCTGTTCGTCTCCTGACTGGGTTCTCCTTAGAGCTGCAATAGCTCATTAAACAATTCATTTAATTCGGTGTATAAATATATTATAATGGCATTTGCTGGTCCCTGTTGACGGGGGTGGAACTTTTTTGCCAACTTGTGACATGCCATTAATATGTGACTAGTTTGACTTGTGATATGTTTGTGACTATTATAGCATATTCATAATACATTTATTTGTACGTATATATCATATATACATTAACCTATACTATGCATCTTCCAATAATAAATTGTGAATGTTTATTGTTGCATCTTACGTAACAATTTATACAAGGGAGGATTCACAAATTTTGATATATTCTGAACCACTTCCGGGTCATTTGATTTCAAAGGGAGAAAAACAACTCGTTTGTAGCTAAATTGTACAAAACTAGTTGTTTGTTATTTTTAAATATATCATAACATGTAATATAATATACGCTCAAATAAGTACACACACTTAGATCAACTTGAGAACGGGTATTCGCTGTGAAATAATGTAAATTCTAACCCCTTTAATCTTCAGCTGTTAATCAAAATGTCCCCATGGGATTCATTGATATTTTATTTTACAAAGTAATTAAATGAAAACACAAGAGTCAACAAAATATTTCTCAGGATAATTTAAAAACGTTAACATCATTTTTGAGATTTCTTTAAAAAAAAAAACACGCTAAATCTATTTTAAAAATTAGTTTGAAATATGCAATAAAATAAAAAAAGAAAGCTTCTTGAAATCATTTTAATGGTGACTATTTGATTTGCTTAGTTTAGTAATACCCTAATCCAGGTGTCGGCAACCTGCGGCACGCGTGCCAGACTTGGCATTTTAGTGGCAAGACCCTTAAAAAAAAACAATTCAGGTTTTTCTACAACAAATTGAGTGCCAGAGCAGGATGACTTTTAAGATGTTGGCACACTGGATGAATTAGAAAAAATACTTTGCACTCTAGTATCAAAAGGTTGCCTACCACTGCGGCCTAATCCCTTCTCTTGCTAACTTAGTATCGGTATTTTCCCGGGGGAAAACCAAAACATTTCGGAAATTCCCGGAAATTACTTTTCTTTGTTTCTGTAATAAAGAGAAAAGTCTATGAAAGTAAGTGAGTCACTTTAACTGTTTAACTGTGTGGTTTTGTACAATGTATATATCTCATTAGCATGCGTCTGGCCAGCCAGCAATCAAAGCTCAAAGAATGGATCAATAAAGCTAGAAAGAGGTAGACATCTTTCATCTATCTTTACATTTCGCATGTTTCCTTTTCAACTTCCTTTACTTTTCTTTTTATTTATTAAAATTTCTTTTTTTATTATTACAATTGTTTTTATTACATTTTGTTTCTAAATATATATTTCACATTTTAGCTTTAATGTTAAAAACTTATAAGGATGTTCATTACATAATTGTATGCCAGTGATGTTTGATGTTTGAATTCATTATGGCTTAGGGGGACACAACATTATGCATTAAAGTTTTCAACAGAGTCTTGTGCCATTCACCTGTTCAACCTTTTTTTAAAAATATTCCATACACCTTGCTATTCCAACCGTCTTCATCATCATCATAAGGTGCCATGCCGGTTGGCGTAGGCGATAATATATTTCCACGTATCCTTTCTTCTGGCTAACTCTAGCATTTCTGCTGTTTTTGCCAACCGTCTTAACGGCACTAAATTTGAAACTGGTAAACTTCCCTTGTGATCTATCTCCGGCCATTACTTTAGCATCATACACTATATTGTGTCACGTGAGTCTTGGGCCGGTGTGTGGCGTCACTTCATGACCTCTGACCTACAAGTTGAACTTTCTCCGACCCTCACAATTCTATGACTGCCTCATGTTTGTCACCCAGAGTTTACTTGTGCATTCCTAGACGTTCAACTCCAACCTGAAATTCTTTATCTGCCTGTCTCGAAACGCTTATCCTGCAGTACAGTCATAAATGTATTGTAAAATACATTTCTGTATGATAATAACATTATATATAAATATTTGTAGCAGGAATAAATGTTTAAAAATACAAATGTTCAAAAAATGCAACAAAAGGTAATAAAAACAAAAACTTAAGACACCAAAAAGACACCAAAAAGACACCAAAAAGACACCAAAAAGACACCAAAAATCACTGTGCGTAAAAATTCAGTTGGACTATAACTAGATCTAAATCAGCCTAATAGCAAAGACTATAATGAGATGGACCGCTTGCTTTGATATTTCTGCTGTTTGATAACTTGAAAATCTAATTTCGGAATTTCCGACCGCACTACATCCTCTTAGACTTCCGGTTTAGTAAATTCGCTATGATTTTCTCAATACGGCGTTTGCAATCACGTGACAAAAAGCAAGTGATTTGTGTTTACTTTGTGTAATGGTGTACAAGTAAGAATGGCCGCTGTATTAATAAAGTTTCATATAGTCTCGAGCTTTTTTAAAATGATGTGTTGTGTTTGAAGTCTTATTAAGATTTAAGCTGTATTATGTATGTTAAATAAAATAGGCTATTTTATTATTATCATAGACATAGATCATAGACGATGTGAGCCTATTAGTGACTTGACTAGATAGCCTATTCACCAACACTATCACTTGGCATCCCTACTTAGCCATTAGCCTAGCCTACGAAACATTAAAAGTGTAGGCCTATAAAGTGAAATTGAAAGTGTAAATAGGTCTAGCCGGCCCTAGCCTAATCACATTAATCAATTAATCTACAGTACTACTATTTACCTCCTTTTTTTCGAGTAGGATAGCCAATATTCATATGTGAATTTGGCACGATAAGAAACTTCACCATGTGCCATATTTGTTTCTCAATTTACAAATGACGTCACTAAAAAACTTAAGCTTCGCCCATAGCGAACGCTCTATAGAAAATTAAGATTAAAATCCAAAGTTGTATACAGCGGAAGTCTTAGGGAAGTTTTAGGAGTCATTAAAGACAGTGTTATTGTCTGCGCACAATACACAAGTGTTAAGCTCTAAAAATAGATCAAGCGGTGCATCTCATTATAGTCTTTGCTAAAAGTACGTCAGCAAGAAAAAGACATTGTCTATTTTAACATATTTCTAAATGGAATTCGCTTTTTATTTTGAACATTGTGTAATTACATTTGTATTTGATTATATTTTAGTTGTCCCATGTAGTTATTTGAAGCACACTAAAGTCAATGACACGTGTAGTTATTTGAACTACAATAAAGTCAATGACACGTGTAGTTATTTGAACTACAATAAAGTCAATGACACGTGTAGTTATTTGAACCACACTAAACTGTGACTAAAGTCAATGACACGTTTAGTTGTTTTGTTAATGTTTCCATTCATTTGTTTATTTAATGTTTAGTTTTGTAACGTAAAAAAAAGTAAATGGAATCGAGAAGTCAGTAGATCATATTATGTTAACGTCTGAAAGTCTGAATAAACAAACAAGAAAAGCATTCTTGTTATATAACAGGGGAGAATTCTTTGCGATTTAAGGTTTAGAGAGTTTATAGAAGATGACTACCTCCTAGACCCTTAGACTCCTGCATGGCGGCAGGGATTGGTTGGCAGCAGGGCTAGAATCCATGCCGATTTGTTGACAGTCTAGTGTACTAACCCCGGGGCCAGGGTAATAAATATAATCACAATGGACCTGTATATTTATCTGACCGCTGGTACGGGTTGTCAGGGAGACCATTACATGTTAGCAATCAAAAGTTAAAAACAAACATCTTCGTTTTGTTGGATAGTGTTGGTATATAGATTGGCTTTATCAGTTTAGGTTTAGTGCTAGATGGGCTTTATCAGTTTAGGTTTAGTGCTAGATGGGCTTTATCAGTTTAGGTTTAGTGCTAGATGGGCTTTATCAGTTTAGGTTTAGTGCTAGATGGGCTTTATCAGTTTAGGTTTAGTGCTAGATGGGCTTTATCAGTTTAGGTTTAGTGCTAGATGGGCTTTATCAGTTTAGGTTTAGTGCTAGATGGGCTTTATCAGTTTAGGTTTAGTGCTAGATGGGCTTTATCAGTTTAGGTTCAGTGCTAGATGGGCTTTATCAGTTTAGGTTTAGTGCTAGATGGGCTTTATCAGTTTAGGTTTAGTGCTAGATGGGCTTTATCAGTTTAGGTTTAGTGCTAGATGGGCTTTATCAGTTTAGGTTCAGTGCTAGATTGGCTTTATCAGTTTAGGTTTAGTGCTAGATGGGCTTTATCAGTTTAGGTTTAGTGCTAGATGGGCTTTATCAGTTTAGGTTTAGTGCTAGATGGGCTTTATCAGTTTAGGTTTAATGCTAGATGGGCTTTATCAGTTTAGGTTTAGTGCTAGATGGGCTTTATCAGTTTAGGTTTAGTGCTAGATGGGCTTTATCAGTTTAGGTTTAGTGCTAGATGGGCTTTATCAGTTTAGGTTTAGTGCTAGATGGGCTTTATCAGTTTAGGTTTAGTGCTAGATGGGCTTTATCAGTTTAGGTTTAGTGCTAGATGGGCTTTATCAGTTTAGGTTTAGTGCTAGATGGGCTTTATCAGTTTAGGTTCAGTGCTAGATTGGCTTTATCAGTTTAGGTTCAGTGCTAGATGGGCTTTATCAGTTTAGGTTTAGTGCTAGATGGGCTTTATCAGTTTAGGTTTAGTGCTAGATGGGCTTTATCAGTTTAGGTTCAGTGCTAGATTGGCTTTATCAGTTTAGGTTTAGTGCTAGATTGGCTTTATCAGTTTAGGTTTAGTGCTAGATGGGCTTTATCAGTTTAGGTTCAGTGCTAAAATTTTGCGTATTTCCTTTGTAGCAACAGAATATTATTTCTACAAACACAGTTTTGTGTTCATATTAATTTTACAAAAAATTCATTCCTTTTTTTTCTCCACCATTCGGTGTTTTGCAAAATTTATTTTTTTCAATGTCATTTATTTCCTATTTCATTTTTTTTCAGTATCACAAGCATGAATTTTGCCATTTTACTAAAATGTTATTTTTACGTTGAACTTTATGTTTGAACACACTTTACATATTCTTATTTTGGTCATAATGTGATTTTGCACTTTACTATTCATAAAATTGAAGATATTTCATGAAGGAACTTTACATATTGTACTATTTCTATTTAATTACATTTTTTTCAACACTTTCTACCATTATTTCACACCATTTTATATTCAATTTTATATTCAATTTTTTTTGTTTTTGTTTTTGTTTTTTTACAATTTGAAGCATAAGTGAAAAGCGTCTGGAGATGTGAGCTCTAAATATTTTTGTTTCTTTTCTTATTCCATGTTTTTCATTGGCTGCTTTCCTTAAACTAAACATGGCGTTGTGTCATGCACATTACAATTCAATATTTATTTGTTATAATAATGCATGCAATAGCATATGTAACCTGCTGCATAAAGGAAAATATCAATATCTAACTGTAGAAAGCTTGTAGTTATCTGTATATCTAAATTTGTGATATCTATATGTGTGACATCAAGTGTTGCTATTTATGCTATATTTGTTGATATTAAATGTCTCCAACTTCCTTATTGTATTCAAAGTTATTTTTTATTTTTTTAACTTTAATTACTCTCGATTGATAACAAATTGAACATTAGCATATTTAGCATATCTTGACATTGATATATATTAGATATTAGCATTATTAATTCATTATTATTTCATTTTAATGACATATATTAGCAAAATAAAATTTATATACATATGCATTAGCGCAGGGATCGGCAACTTTTTGATAACAGCGTCCCTAAATGGGATTTCTAATTCAGTCAGCGTTCCAAGAACCTGAAAGTCATCCTGCTCTAGAACTCAAATTCTTGTATAAGAGACTTGAATTGGCTTTTTTGGAATTGGCGTGCCAACAAAAATCACTCTGCGTGCCATAGTTCCAAAGGTTGCCGATCCCTGCATTAGCATAATCTTTAGCACATCTTTACATATATATATATATAGGCCTATAGCATATATATTTATCTCCTAGGATTGGCAAGGATATATATATCTTAGGATATTTATTATATTTACACCTATTTCAATATACTGGGTGTTATATTTTCTGTAGCTAAAAAAAAACCGAGGGTAGATATTTATTTAGACAAGATAAATCAAGTTAGAAAAAAAAATGAGAGAATAAATGTAATACTTAACATAAATGCATATTTTATTAAAGGAAAAACCAACCATTTTACAAGAGTATATCATATTGAAGATAGATTATATCACATTGGAGATAGTCTATATCCCAATAGAAAAGGTGTATATCCTATAGTTTCTCTACTCAACCAAAGCCTCACTGTTTGATCCCATACTCATTCACTCGTGCTCTCGTCGTCTTGGTATTTATTATGTAGGCCTAGCCTATATATTTTTATGTTTTATGTGTGACATCCTTTGTCAGTGAAGTTAAAATAGGTTGGATTGACTTGTAACTTTGAGTTTCTGTGTGTGTGTTGAGATAATGTCTTTTGTTTCATTTGGAGTAGCTTTTCAATATTTTATTTTGTATATATTTTCTTGCTGTGTATGTGTCTGTGTTTGTTTTAAATCTGACGATTTCGTGTGTGTGTCTGAGTGTAGATGTGGCTTAAGTCCATGTGTGTCTGTGTGTGTATGTTTTAATGTTCTAGTGTCCTGGTGGTAAAATTAATCGTTTCTTAGCAAAAAATTCATAAATTTTAAACCTATGAATAGTAGCTTTAGCTTAGCTAATCCACAAAGTAAAAAAAATGTATCTTGATTTACCAATCAATAGTGAATTTTTGTTTTGCCAATAAATATTTTTGAATCGAAACTTCACAAATAGTGAACTTGGCTGCACAAGTATAACTTTGTATGGATAGACAATTCATTCTTAGAACTATAATTATAGTGACTCCAGCTTTACAAATCTACAAATAGTGAATTTAACCATTCTAATCAACTAAAAGTGAATGTGTCATACAACGCAAATATGTTAAGAAACGGTTTCTAAAAGAGATTTTGTAAATAGAAATAGTTCCCAAAACTTACATAGAAAATTAAGCTTACTTAATACACATAGATAATTATTGAGCTTAATAATAAGTTTATTTAAATGGCGCTGCCATGACTCTAGGCTGAGGAACTCGGTGCCAGGTTTTATGTGTACTAATTAGAAACTTAGTTCCACCACGAAATGTGTCTCATTGTGCCCTATGGTCATTTTAAGTTATTTAGTTATCTCCATTTAGTGATTTGAATGATGAGTTTAATGGTAAAACCCGTTTAAAAATCGAAGAAATAGTCTTTTAGTCAAACTGAGTAATTGTATTAATCTTCCGTATAGAAGGACCACACAGGTGAAATGTTCTTTTAATAAATCGTTATGATGTTTCTGTTTTTAGGGACGACTCCCCTGCCGGGCCCACAGCTGCACCACTGGCGTCCTCTGTCCCGACGACCCCCACGCAGCCCCCTGTATACGCCCCCGTTAGGAGCAAGCCCAACATCCCGCCGCCCTTGCTGTCGGCCCTGGCGCTGAGGAGGACCGCCAGCGGTGGGAACCGCCTGATGCACCGGCGGTCACGTGACAAACTGAAAAGTTGCCGGACCTTGCCGACCTTGAATAGTGGTAAGGTGATTTATTTTAAGGAAGGTCTGCACATTCTATTTATAGATCGGTGGGAGGAGTCAGGATTAGCTAAGGAAGTAATGATTGGTTTAAAAAAGTTTTCTTTGCTGTTTGATTTTATGTGGAGTTAAAGGTTTTAAAAGTTGAAGGTGAAATTAGTGAAAATACAATATTTTCTTTTACTTAATTCTAAAATTGTATTGACATAGTGTTGTATTGTAGTATTATTTCTCACCTTTTTTTAAACCCATTTCTTTGCTCTAGTTTCATCAGATAGATCCATAGAACAGGTCATGGTTCATACACTCCAGATGGAACTGGAGGGAACCAGAGATTCAGTTATCGGACTGGAGCGACGGCTGGACGAGCTGCACGATGACGTGTCCAACATCTCGCGCAACGTGAACAGCCTGCTGAGACTTGTGTCGTCGAGTCCGTCGCCTAGCAACATGTACCTCTCCAGCAACAGCCTGCATCCTTCCTATAACCCGTCCCCCTCCCCGAACCCCAACCTCTACCCGGCGCCCAGTTTCTACTTCAGCCAGTCAACGGACGGCGGGGACACCCGGGACACGGTCAGCCTGGCGTCGTCCCCAGCCCCTGAGTGGGCCGGCGGCGGCTCCTCACTTTCCCAGGGCAGAGCCGAGCAGTTTCTAACTCCATTCCAGTCCTCTAAGATGAGCATCGGTGGCGTCGCGGTGGGGACACCCAGCCCGCTGGCCAGCCCGCGGGTCAATTTCAGCCCAGGGATGTTTTCCTCTTTGTCCAGACAAAGCGTGCACAGTTTGAACGGCGACAGAATTCCGGTAGTCTCAGATATCAGGGGAGATAAAACAGGATTCGCTGCCAAGCACGTGTTCTCCCCCAACCAGCGTTGTGAAAAGATGCCGCCCCTCAGCCAAGCGGGCGTCCATTTTACACCCGCCGCCCCTGGTGGTAAAGAAAGCGGTCTGACGTCACCGCTGATGACTCTATCTCAGAGACCGTCAAACTTATCTCCCTTGCACGCCCGGAGAGCCAAGTCCCTGTTCATCAAACCCACCCGATCTCTAGATGCCAGTGGTGGCGTCAGGACCAATCAGATCCACGTCGCCACCACCTCAGCGTCCGCCTCGCTGGACATGTCGCCCGATAAAAAGACGCCTTTCAGCCCTCCCCATTTGGACCCCAAGGTCAGCAACTTCCAGAGCGAGTACTACCAGCTGACTCAGCTGGAGCCTTGTGACGCAAGGTCAGGTCACTGTGACAAAGCCAACTCTCTTAGAATGTCTGACCTTGAACTTTCATTTTCTTCCGACTCCCCGCAGTACGACATCAGCCCCGCGGAAGACGAAATGTCAACTCGACCTGGAGTGATTGCTTTGGCTGAAAATGAGTCATCTGCGTCCAAGACCTTGACATCTCCGACAAAAAGCCGACGGAGAGCCAGCAAAACTTTGCAATCCCCTAATGGGACTAGCAGTGGGTCGATCTCCCCAACAGTCAAACCTCCGACAAACGATCCAACTTCATCAAAATCGGACTCAAAGTCAGTTTCGCCGGGATCCAGTACAAGCAGCCCACCATCCTCCCTTCCCTTGCTGTCGGGGCTGAGCAAAAGCCCACCCTTGAAATCCCACAGACCTCAGACGTTGACCCCAGGTCCCGACAACACGCCCCCGGGGCGCCTCACCCCCAACAGCCCGTGCGATATCGAATACATAGACTCCGACACACCGGGACAGCCTTCTTTAACGTACCGGGCCGCGGCCAAGTCTTGCAGCCCGTCTCTTTCTCAGCTGCCCGCCTTCACTGCCTCCACTTCGCCCACGTCATTGTCCTCGACGGAGACAGGCAAGGGTCTCAAGCGGTCAAGGTCGGCCTCCACCTCGGCGCTGCAGCAGAGCCCCAAAGGTCAAAGGACGTGTCCCGCTGACCTTCTGACCTCTGCTGACTCTATAGTGGCGCCACTGAGCCAAGCGGAATCTTTATCAGACTTTGATGGAGAGAAATGTAAAAGCTAGACCACTAACTAAGAACTTATGATTCCAATTTAATATAAATTCCATATCTGAGTCTGTTCAAAAAACATACATCAAGAAGTCAGGTGATTTAATTATCATAATGTATGCAAAATTTTTGGGACTTTCATGGAAAACTGTGAACGGACCAATAATTTTCTCTGTGAATTAAGGACGATCTAATTAATAAAATATTCTAAATTATAATATATTTTATTAATACCATTATGTTATAATAAGATGTAATAAAACATGTATGTATACTATATTTCACTAGTGATATTAATAGCTTGCTGACATACTGACATTAAAACTTACATAGCGGACAGTTCACTTTAGTGGTTACAGGGGAATAATTATTGCTGGACCAAAAACAATTTGTATTTACTTTATTACCTCCCTTTGACTGCTTTTATAAAAACTTACAATTATGGCCTAAAACCTAAGTATTCATTCATTATTATGATTTTTTAAAAGAAATAATTATTGGTTTCAATATACTCTATTGTGTTATTATTATTATTATTGATGACCAGCTAGAGTAATTAACTCTTTCCACACATTTTGCCATACTGTAGGCTTGAACATTATGGCTCGGCTTGGTGTTACGTATGGAAATAGTTTGAATTTTACACTTAGAATACAAAGTTTGGCTCTGACCAATACCCAGCTTTTTTTTACATTAGTACTGACCTATAGAGATTTACAAGTTATAAGACTAGTTTTAACCTGTAAGGTGTTACTCAGGATTGGGTCTAACTTGGATGTAGGCCTAGTCGCTACTTAGTTGGCAAGCTTTTTAAGGCATCAATCCGGTTTCTTTCTATGAGCTTTCGTAGCCATTATTTATTTCTGCAACTAATTGAATCGTCTGCTTGATTTCATCAATGTATTTGAATCGTCTGCTTGATTTCATCAATGTATTTGAATCGTCTGCTTGATTTCATCAATGTATTTGAATCGTCTGCTTGATTTCATCAATGTATTTGAATCGTCTGCTTGATTTCATCAATGTATTTGAATCGTCTGCTTGATTTCATCAATGTATTTGAATCGTCTGCTTGATTTCATCAATGTATTTGAATCGTCTGCTTGATTTCATCAATGTATTTGAATCGTCTGCTTGATTTCATCAATGTATTTGAATCGTCTGCTTGATTTCATCAATGTATTTGAATCGTCTGCTTGATTTCATCAATGTATTTGAATCGTCTGCTTGATTTCATCAATGTATTTGAATCGTCTGCTTGATTTCATCAATGTATTTGAATCGTCTGCTTGATTTCATCAATGTATTTGAATCGTCTGCTTGATTTCATCAATGTATTTGAATCGTCTGCTTGATTTCATCAATGTATTTGAATCGTCTGCTTGATTTCATCAATGTATTTGAATCGTCTGCTTGATTTCATCAATGTATTTGAATCGTCTGCTTGATTTCATCAATGTATTTGAATCGTCTGCTTGATTTCATCAATGTATTTGAATCGTCTGCTTGATTTCATCAATGTATTTGAATCGTCTGCTTGATTTCATCAATGTATTTGAATCGTCTGCTTGATTTCATCAATGTATTTGAATCGTCTGCTTGATTTCATCAATGTATTTGAATCGTCTGCTTGATTTCATCAATGTATTTGAATCGTCTGCTTGATTTCATCAATGTATTTGAATCGTCTGCTTGATTTCATCAATGTATTTGAATCGTCTGCTTGATTTCATCAATGTATTTGAATCGTCTGCTTGATTTCATCAATGTATTTGAATCGTCTGCTTGATTTCATCAATGTATTTGAATCGTCTGCTTGATTTCATCAATGTATTTGAATCGTCTGCTTGATTTCATCAATGTATTTGAATCGTCTGCTTGATTTCATCAATGTATTTGAATCGTCTGCTTGATTTCATCAATGTATTTGAATCGTCTGCTTGATTTCATCAATGTATTTGAATCGTCTGCTTGATTTCATCAATGTATTTGAATCGTCTGCTTGATTTCATCAATGTATTTGAATCGTCTGCTTGATTTCATCAATGTATTTGAATCGTCTGCTTGATTTCATCAATGTATTTGAATCGTCTGCTTGATTTCATCAATGTATTTGAATCGTCTGCTTGATTTCATCAATGTATTTGAATCGTCTGCTTGATTTCATCAATGTATTTGAATCGTCTGCTTGATTTCATCAATGTATTTGAATCGTCTGCTTGATTTCATCAATGTATTTGAATCGTCTGCTTGATTTCATCAATGTATTTGAATCGTCTGCTTGATTTCATCAATGTATTTGAATCGTCTGCTTGATTTCATCAATGTATTTGAATCGTCTGCTTGATTTCATCAATGTATTTGAATCGTCTGCTTGATTTCATCAATGTATTTGAATCGTCTGCTTGATTTCATCAATGCATCGACTACCTCATTATTCATGAAACGTACAACTATTGAAGATTTGTATTATTACGCAGTATTCTTAGTTGCATGTTAAACGCGCTCTGAGCTTACATTATGTTTGTTGGCAGCGCTATACAATATTATTATTATTATTATTATTATTAGAAATTGAGGTCGGCTAGTCCTGCGGTTAGTACACCGAACTTTCAACAAAGCGGCCTGCCACCATGCAGGAGTTTTGGGCCTAGTGAACATAATAATCTTCTATGCAGAAAGAACGTCTGCAAATTTATAAGTGAAGTCTTTAGTCTGTAAGAAAAACATGCAAACAAACAAACAAATAAACAACTAGAAAACGAATTTCCGTCTGTCAGGACCTTATTGACCAACAACTGGCTGTATGTCTCTCATTAGTCATTAAATTTTAGAATATTGAGTTTGAATGTCGGTCTACCAGAAATGGATATATATCATATATATAATAATAATATTTGTATAGCGCTGCCAACAAACACAATGTAAGCTCAGAGCGCGTTTAACATACAACTAAGAATATGGATATTACCCTAGCCCAGGTGACAGAGCTAAATTTTATTGATGATTAAAAAAAGACAAAACTAATAAATGTAGCATTAACCGACCCAACCCATAAATAAGACAGTAAATTTCCGAAGCATGTTAAATGTTATCTAAGGTTAATATTGAAATAATGAGTTTATATATATATATGTATATATATATATATATATATATATATATATATATATATATATATATATATATATATATATAATATTAATATCATTGCTAATGTCTTGATTTCCAGGCCATCACTGAAAAATAGTGCAACACGAAAAATGATAATAGAATAATAATAATATTGTTATCTGTGTGTTGTTTTTAAAACATTTTTATTTGGTTCAATCAATCATTTCATATCCAACATGCACTTTTTGTCAAAATAAAGATTATCAAATAAAAAACTCTAGATAAATGCAGAAAGAACAGTGGCGTAGCTAGGGTAGAGTGAGGGGGGTTCCGAATTCGAAAATCCTCCCGGGCCCCTACTTGAGGGGGGCCCCCAAATGAGTGTCCGACTGGATTTTTATCATGTCATTATAAAGAGGCCAAGCCCAATCGGGCCCCGAATCCCTTGCAACGGCACTGAGAAAGAAGCGTAACAAGTGCGGCCCTCTAGGGCGACAGTGTTTAGACGGGCGCTAAACTGATAGAAAGAAATATAATAAATTTGATCTGATTTTGATACATTTCAATGCTAAATATCAATAATTTCACTACCTGGTTTTACCTTGTATGTTAGTTTACTAAATTAATGAATATCAGCTAGGTAGGCGTTAATTTCATTCCTCTCCCCATACACACACCCTCAAGCGTTTGGTTCTGCCTTCCTAGGAATCTACAAAACCTTTTTAAGTCGACGATAAGTGACCTATATATTATTCTACATCAGTGGGCTTCTACACTCGGCCGTAGAGCGGCGTCTGCTACATCAGTGGGTTTCTACACTGGGCCGTAGAGCGGCGTCTGCTACATCAGTGGGTTTCTACACTGGGCCGTAGAGCGGCGTCTGCTACATCAGTGGGTTTCTACACTCGGCCGTAGAGCGGCGTCTGCTTTACACTCGGTCGTAGAGCGGCGTCTACTACATCAGTGGGTTTCTACACTGGGCCGTAGAGCGGCGTCTGCTACATCAGTGGGTTTCTACACTCGGCCGTAGAGCGGCGTCTGCTTTACACTCGGCCGTAGAGCGGCGTCTACTTTACTGACCCCACTTCACTGACTCCATTGGGGCACGGCGAATGCATGATTTTGTTTTAATTTATTTTTTCCCGCTTATTTTAATTTGTTTTGCGCACAAATGAAATTTGTTCCAACTGCTACTTTGTTCGTTTTTTGTTCTCTCAGGTGTTCAAACTATTTTGAAATGTTTATTACATATTTGTTTTCAATTGTTCTCTTTTTGTTTTGTTATGTTTTTTAAATATTTGTTTTAATGATGTTGCATTGTTTGACAGTTTAGAAGTCACTTTCCGCCATCCCAAGCCCCCCCCCCCTTTCACCACAATCCCTCCCTCCCTCTGACAATGCCCTCGCCAAAGCTCAGTTACTCCACATAGGCCTACAAATGAGTGACTCGTGGAACACAGGCTCTATCCCCCCCTCCCCCCTTAACCACGGCTAGTGGTGGACAATAAAAAATGGGGATTGAACTCTTGCTGTCTTGGTGTCAAGATAAACTATTTGTCACCCCTGGTGGTTTTTCTTTTTCTGGTTGAGAAAAAGGGAAGCGAAATAAACTGGTGTGTAAATATTCTCTTTATTTAATTATTGAGAGAGAGAGAAAAGAGAGAGAGAATGATGTTTATTGTAAACTGGTGTGTAAATATTCTCTTTATTTATTGATTGAAAGAGAGAGAGAATGGAGAAAGAGAAAAAAAGGCGAGAGAAAGATGAAAGAAATCCATTGGATGGCCTCACTCGAATATAAATATCAGTCAAATAAAATACCCTGAGCTTAACATTTTATTAGAACTGGAAACTCAAATCACACAAAAGAAATCTATCTATTCGAAATCATATAGATCTAAGTTCTTGTAACTTTGATAGCCGAGTGTTATCATTACATACAGATCTATTTTATACACGCATATTTTGAAAAGTAATTTAACTACATTGCATTATATTTTTTTGCATGTTTAAATTGTCGATGTTTCTTTCAAACTTGTAATACTCGTAAAGGATATTTATTGTATAGCGAATCACTAACATCTGTATTTTATACAAAGAGCTCACTGAGCCTGATGAGTGCAATAGAATGGAGAGATGCGTTATATAAAACCATTACATTGTCATGTTAAGTTATTACTTCAAGCTAATAGCTTTCCATACAACCGAAATTCCAATAATTTCCTCCTGATGTATAAATTCTGTCTTTATGCTATGTATATGAAAGGTGTAGAAAATACCTTTTATTTATTTATTTATAATTTTATTTATTTATTTATAATTTTATTTATTTTGTTTGTCTGATGTTGCATTATCTTCCATAAATGTTGCAAGATGTAGAAATTGAGCAATGTCTTTTTCTAATATATGAACAATTCCCTTTGTAGAATCTGAACAAATGCCCTTTCAACAATATGAACAATGCCCTTTTTTAATCTGAACAATGCCCTTTATCGAATCTGAACAATGCCCTTTATCGAATCTGAACAATGCCCTTTATTGAATCTGAACAATGCCTTTTCTAGTACCTGAACAATGCACTTTCAACAATTTGAACAATGCCCTTTATTGAATCTGAACAATGCTCTCTCTACAATACGGATATTGCCCTTTCTACAATCATGTAAAAGGTAAACCAAATGTTCTGATATCTGACCCATTCTGACCTTGTTATTATTTGTCTGAACCTCATAGGCTGCATTCCTGGATATACAGCAATGTCAGTTGACCTCATGATTCATACCTAAACCCCACTACGACCCCCCCCCCCCCGCACACACACTTTTCACCCCTCCCCCTCCCCCCTCATGCCCACACTAAAGAGCCCTTCTATCAGTTTTGTCTCAGACGCCATCTTGGAGACACACCCCCACCGTGAAGATTAACGATCAACTTATCAGAAAATTTATTTCCGCTCACGGGCTGATAATGTGGATTAACAGTTCATGTTGCTTGGTTGGTCTGAGTATATATTTTGTGTTGACATGTGAAATACTGTTATTCTTTCATTCTGCTGTTGATCTATATCCCCCCCCCCCCCGCACCCCAAGCCACACTATAATTTGCCCAATTACTTATTATATCATTGCTTAACGTCTTTGGAAGAAAAAAAAACACTCTTTCTTTCTGATCAAGTTCAAATACTAGTTTTGATTTTTCATCAAGTTCTAATTATCTCTAACTGATATCAACTTCACATCCATATGATATCAACTTAACATCCATATGATATCAACTTCACATCCAAATGATGTCAACTTCACATCCATATGATATCAACTTCACATCAATATGATATCAACTTTACATCCATATTACATCATGTCAGTGTTGTTGTTTGTTTTTTTTTTAAACAGTATTTCATGTCTGACCGTTTTTTGCTTTATGATTGATCGATTTATTGATTGATTTATTTTTGACTGATTTATGGAATGATTTATCTTAACACAATCTGATTTTTTATTCTAAAATTAAATGAGTTATATATATTGTACATTGTGCTCGTTGATATTAGTGTGTGTGTGATTGTGTGTGTGTGATTGTGTGTGTGATTGTGTGTGTGTGATTGTGTGCGTGTGATTGAGTGTGTGTGATTGTGTGTGTGATTGTGTGTGTGTGATTGTGTGCGTGTGATTGTGTGTGTATGTGCGTGTGTTTGTATGGGTGTGTGTGTGTGTAAGCTAGACTTCAATAAATGAGTAACATTTTGAATACGTGTGTAACGTGAAAGACACTAAATTCAGGTATTCAGTGCCGGAGCAAGACACGTCGATGCCCTACGCAATTCAAACAAGATATAAGTGTGTCTGTAATTTGTAATTAAAAATATTAGAAACATCACCATCAAATCTGAACATACATGTTAAAACCAATATTTTATTTATTACATATTGAACATTTTCATGCAAAGTTTTATACATTTTTAAGGAGGACGTTTCCGATGTATGTCTTTAAATTTTGTGCCGATTTCTTAAACGGCCTAGTATTCTATTGAGGACAAACATAATATCGATATATATAATTATATAAACACATGAACAAAATATAGGTAATTATATAAATTGATTTTTAAAAAAGAAAAAATATCCTTAGAAGTTGTATTTCTGGCTGACAGACGATTCCGTTGAAAAATTCTCACTGATAGTGGAAGTAAAAGATTTCCTAAATCTCTCTGTTCTTGTCCTGATTGAAAGAAGCCGACCACTTCAACTAGATATGATGTAGTTCTCGTGTAGTGGGTGCGCATGGTCCTGGAGGATTTTATCCATCATTGACAGGAACCTTGAATTGTACACATCTCCAAGAGCTGATAGTTCTGTCTGTGTAGTACGAGAGGCTTTGTTTATTAGGCGGTCTATCCGGTGTTTGTTCAATGTGGTGGTATTACCATACCAGCAGGTGATTGCGAAGGTTATGATGCTACCAACAGTCGCCCAGTAAAAGACATTCATAATGGTTTTCTCTATATGAAATGTTTTTAGTTTACTAAGACAGAAAAGTCTTTAGTGGATTTTCTTACATAGGCTTTGGCAGTGGTCAGACCATGTCACCTTGTAATTGATTGTAACCTTAAAGATATTTATATTTATATTTATATTTATATTTATATTGGAAGACTTGCTCTATTATTTGGTGGTCTATTAAAAGAAATAAAATTACACAAAAGTCGAGAAAGCAAAAATGTTTACATTTTGAAATAACACTCACAGTTATGTTTTACAACAAGTATTGTATACAGTTCAATAAAGTTTATGGTGGGGCTTAGACTCTAATGGTCATGTAGACATAATGGGACTACTGCACTGATCTATAAAAAGAATAGATTTGGGCCCGGAAACTATATCCGTGATGCCTAAATCAATAGGCTTTCACTTATCTATAAAATAATATTTCCTAATCACTGACAGTAGACTTCCTTTTTATAGATCAGTGGTCTACAGCCATAATTAGATTATACAAGTAAAATACAACCTAAGATTGCATCTAAGTACAACCTAAGATTGCATCTAAGTACAGCCTAAGATTGCATCTAAGTACAACCTAAGATTGCATCTAAGTACAACCTAAGATTGAATCTAAGTACAACCTAAGATTGAATCTAAGTACAACCTAAGATTGCATGAAAGTAGAAGAAGATTTGCCAAAGGATATTTCTCATCATTTCCTTTCATCTGATCTTGAATATCTCTAAGACAACCTGGACGAACATCCGGCTCTTACGTTCAGGACGTTACGTGAGAGAAGTGGGTCATGCAAGGGCACATACAGTTAGGTTTTCCGAAGGGACATGGACTACAGCAGGCGTCAGCAGCCTACGACAAGGGCCAAAGCTGGCACGCAGAGTGGTGTTCAATGGCACGCGGAAAACTCCCCTAAAAAGTCAATAATATATCAACGAGTAATTCAGTGCTAAAAGCAAGGTGACTTTTAAAATGTTGGCACGCTGTGTTGGCACGCTGTGTTGGCACGCTGTGTTGGCACGCTGTGTTGGCACGCTGTGTTGGCACGCTGTGTTGACACGCTGTGTTGGCACGCTGTGTTGGCACGCTGTGTTGGCACGCTGTGTTGGCACGCTGTGTTGGCACGCTGTGTTGGCACGCTGATCGAATAAAAATGTTGGCACGCTGTGTTGGCACGCTGATCGAATAAAAAGTCTACTATTATCAAAAGGGCTACACAACTCCTTCCCCCCCCCTCCCCCTGTGGATATCCTTAAGGATCATTCACGAGGGGACATTGCTTGAATTCCTGCACTGTGTGAACTCATCTATTGTGATATAATATTTTATTGTAGACTGGCGTCCTTCTTTGATTACCAGACTTCTAATTTTCATAAATTATTTTTCTTATGTAACAGACGCCATTACAGTTTGTTAGGAAATAGGACAAGATGGAACTTACACATTCGTGACGTCATGTTTCCCTAGCAGTAGCTTCCCCCCATAGTCTGCTTGCTCTGTCTGTTGATTGGCTTAATACTAATCCAAGGACGATAATCGTGATTCTTTGTGATTTACATCTGTCTTATCTGACCCTTAGAGAAATCCATCACCATTGTTATAAAAGACAAACAGTTTTTACACCCCGCCACCCCCCCCCCCACTATTGAAACCCCCTACAAGGCTTAGAGCCCACATCAACAGTGGGCTTTTTTTTTTGGCCTGACCCCCACCAGGGTACAGACGTGTTGACACAAACTCGCTCGTCATCTGTCACAGCGATCTGTCAAATGATCTTTGATTTGTAGTTGCAGTCTGTCAAAACAGCCGAGTACTATTTAGAGGGCTAGACCCCAAACAAATGATCAAGTTTATATCAACAACCTGACAGAGGAACGCAAAACAAATAAAACAATTTTGTTAACATTGTCCAGAGACTGGAAATACCAGGGTTATTTCCGGAATGTTCTTGAATTGTTACTTCATAATTAACTTTTTCTTATCTCTGACAAGCTTTGTAGTATTTGTCAACGGTGTTGTTTGTTATAATCGCTAGAAGTGTTATTTGTTATCATTAAGAATATTTCAAAATCCTTAACAGTTAATTGTGAGGGGGCATCTCCTGCTGTTGGATTTTATGCATCATTTGCGACTCTGTGTGAAATATTTAGTGAGACGTAGTGACGATGGACGTAAGTATTTCTTTTCGTTTGTCTTTCAGCAATTTAACTCTCTACTCCACTTATCTAGGGGTCGACAACCTACGTTACGCGTGCCAGTTTAGGCACGCAGATAGATTTTTATTGCCACGCGAAAGAGCCTCAAAAGTCTCTTATATAAGAAATTGAGTGCCAGAGCATTATACAGACTTGTATGACGTTGGCACGCTGAATGAATTAAAAACCTAACATTTGGTACACTATTATTAAAAGGTTGCCGACCTTTGCACTAATCCATGAATTGGTCTTTAAGAGAACTTGAGTTCAGAAACACCCTTTGACCTTACAGACAACCATAACAACATCAACCCCCCCCCTCCTCCGGTTACGTCACACCTGAAGGCTGAATTTTAAAATATCACATCAATAAATTTATGTATTAAATAAACTCTGTCGTTTTATCCCAACTAAAGTAAGTTACCCATTAGAGCTGGGTAGACTCAAGGATACGTTGCAGACACGATAAACCAATTCTAGCCATCACCAGGATTCGAACCCAGGACCTTCGGTACGCCAGTTGTGATATGAAGACTTATCGCTAACGTGTAATTGCCATTAAAAATACTTGTCGATTGTAAAAAAAAAATTAAATTCCTTTCCCCCTCCTAGGTTTAACGGTTGTCCTTGGGTCTGTCCACATCTTAAGAGTGACTGGCATTACTAGGAAAGAAATAATTTGAGCTGGCCACACAATCCCCTTTGCTTGTGTCCGCAGAAACTGGTGAAAACACCTTCATTGTTTCACTCCATCAAATTTTTCTGACGGAGCTACTCGAATTTCAGTACACTGACTAGGTGTAATAGCATTCATTGTAAAGCTACAGATTGTTAGACTGTTAACTTAATACAGCACCAGGCTTGTTAAGCGATTCTTTTTAGATTCTAACACACCTGCCCGGCATAATTTTGAAACTGTTGGCATACTTCTATAAATTGTGGAAACATCCTGCAGGTTTGCAGTGAGTTTTTTTTTTTTTTGCATCACCCT
Organism: Anisus vortex; assembly: GCA_949126835.1. Classification (NCBI taxonomy): domain Eukaryota; kingdom Metazoa; phylum Mollusca; class Gastropoda; family Planorbidae; genus Anisus; species Anisus vortex. Next base: position 35,081,688 of record OX421506.1, on the reverse strand, counting down.
TCTTACTTTTTACTGGCTTTATAAAATGTAAGGATCAAACTTTACATCTTTCTATTTTCTTTTATTTGTTTCCAGGAATGTAAAGAAAACATTTAAAAATTAGAACAAATTCAGAAAAAGAGCTGCAAGGCTCATTACTTGCGAATATTTACAACTGACAAGAGTAACACCATTAGTCAAATCACTAAACCTAGAAACACTAGAGGACAGAAGGGCAAAGAGAAAAGTAGTAATAATACATAAGGCATTAAACTCTAATTTAGAAATACAACACAATAAAAACCTGTTGCAATGCTCATATAAACATAAAGACAAAAACACTTTCCTTATCTATTATGCGAGAACAAATGCATATAAGTACTCTTTCTTCCCGAGTGGCATTCGGGCTTGGAATGGGTTGCCTGAACAAACCAGGAAAACCAGTAACTTAACATCATTTAAAACATTAATACAAATTAAAAATGCAAGACTAGACTCAAACAGCGTATGAGCGTAGGACGCAATAATCTTCCTTATAGAAAGAGCGTCAGTAATATATAAGATAAGAAGAAAGATAAGGTTAAACTTGGCATCTCTCAATCTTCTCTCTCCACTGCAAACAACACCATAAGTTTTTCAGCTGAAATATCATTCAGTCAAAGTAAATCAGAAAGTCTTTGTCGGCTTTTAAAATAAAAAGATGATTATTTATCATTTTATAAAGTAAATAAGCAAGCAGCCTTATGTAGAAAACATTTTTGAAAGTTCGAACCACCTGCGAATGTTTGGAAATCTTCTAAGTCTTTAACCAGGTGTTGAAGTCACTCGTCTTCAGAAGGAACAAAATTCAGCCGTATAACAGAAGTCTTTTTTTTTTAAAGTAGTTTTAACCGGAAGTTGTTAACTTCTGTCGCGTCTGAACCTTCCATCTTGTATCCAACGTGTAAACTGAGAAAAATATCGCCGTGAGAATAAATAAATACATTTCTTTTTCTTTGAGTCAACAGGACTAGACCAAAAACAAACTTGGTCAAAAGAAATAGATCCAGAGTCTCGACCTTTTTGTTAGAATATCTTTCATTGGCCGTAACAAATTCTGAAATTTCAACTTTGGAGCGGCTTTTTGGTGAATTCAACAAGATTGCATGCATGTGTTTTTATTGCGCGTGTAAGTGAGTGTGAGTGAGTGTGTGTGAGTGAGGGTGTGTGTGTGAGTGCGCAGAGTGTATTGGCATAAATGAGCGAGGAGATGGGTGCAAGTATGGAGGGGGGGGGGAGATTCTGTTGGGTGGACAGGGTGGTAAATGTTCAAATTGAAGGATGGGGCTTGGAGGGGGGAGGAGGAAGGGGAGTAAGATGGTGATCTGAGATGAAGAAGAAAGTCAAAGGAAAGAGGAAAGATGAAGAAAGAACGAGAAAGGCAGCTGAGTGACGTGTGAGTGTAGCAATCGTTTGATCCCCAGAAACCTTTCTCCTACCTGGTACTGCTTTATTGCCGCCAAACCCTTTCATCCGACATCAATAAAGGGAGGCACCCGACGCCCACTCTCAAACAAACTCCCCCTCCCCGCCACCTCACTCTCCCCCCCCCCTTTTCATCAACGTTTTTCTTCTTTTCTTATTTCTCCTCCCAGAGGGACAGTTTACTTCAGGAATTATTTTAACACCTTAACCAGTGTTGCCATGGTTACAAGATCGTTTCCATCTTCCTACCCTCCACACCCCCCGCCCTCACGTTTCCTGTTCCTACCACCAACTCTGTGTGTAGAAGAGAAGAGTATATTCTGTTGGTATAGGAGAGCCGGGGGGGGGGGGAGGGACTATTTTTTCTGGCGAAAGCAGGAAGGTGGGTGTGGAGGCGGATACGTTTGATACAGATCAGTGATTCCTGAATGGCGTCCCGATTAACCCTTTGGATTCCGTGAGAAATGTCAAGCGTTCCGGAAGACGATATGGCACCTCTATGACATTAGATGATGCCCGTTGTTGTGTTTTCAGTCTAACCCAACGGGATATTATTATAATAATTTGTTTTTCTTGTATAGAACACGTCATAATTTGCGTTTACTTAATGTAGTGAGAAGATTGATTGGGCCGCTGGTTGTTGACTTGGCATTATAAGTTTCTGTTTGCCATTGATAAAAACTTGCATCGTTTTCGATGTGGACCATCCCTTGTCGCAGTCTTGATTGCTTGTGGGTTCGGAGTGGCTGCTGTGGCCTATTTTTGCCCGAAAGTATTTGCCACAGTGGGAGCCCAGGTGCGTGGCTTGGTGGCCGGTAGTAGCGGGGCTTGGTGGCCGGTAGTAGCGGGGCTTGGTGGCCGGTAGTAGCGGGGCTTGGTGGCCGGTAGTAGCGGGGCTTGGTGGCCGGTAGTAGCGGGGCTTGGTGGCCGGTAGTAGCGGGGCTTGGTGGCCGGTAGTAGCGGGGCTTGGTGGCCGGTAGTAGCGGGGCTTGGTGGCCGGTAGTAGCGGGGCTTGGTGGCCGGTAGTAGCGGGGCTTGGTGGCCGGTAGTAGCGGGGCTTGGTGGCCGGTAGTAGCGGGGCTTGGTGGTCGGTAGTAGCGTGCCCTGTTTTTGCTGGATTGAGTAAGTAAAGTAAAGCAGTCCCGTCGGACCAAATTGATTCATAGGGCCGGTGAAGAAGCGTTAACCAGGCTGTGTCCACGGCATACTAGGGAGATTGCGTGGCCAGTGCAATGCCCATCCGCCTTTTACTTTTTCCCCCTTGAGTAAGGAACCCATAAGATGCACTCTCCAAACCCAGGAATAAATCTTAGCCTTCAACAGGATTTGAACCCGGGACCGTCAGTACGCCCAGCTGAACGCGCTGCCACTCGGCCACCATCGTGTCCCTAAGTAAACTAGTAATACAAAGTGATTGATCCTAGATGTGTAAAATATGTTCTTGCTGTTTGATACAACCAAAGACTATAATAAGATGGACCGCTTGCTCTATTTTTACTCCCTTTCTATTAACTCGTACCGTCTGTCTATCTGTCTGCTTGGTTGTTAGCAAAACTTTGCATCGACTTTTAGACTACTTCCCGTCGTCCAATCGAGCTGAAACTTGGGCAGCAGTCTTGTCCCAACTAACAATACATTCTTTTAAATTTTCAGCATCATAGCATTTGGAATAGTCACGAATTCATTCGACCAATTTGTGATTCGATGAAAATATTTTTCGTCAAACATGGCTGCCTCTAACGGAAGAGACGAAAGTAAATAAACTTTTCGGATATGTTAGTTTTTACGAAATAAATATAATGAAAACGAATGTAGCCGAAACAAAGCGAGTTATCTTTTTATGTTTTTTTTTGCGGGCCAAAGTTTTTTTTAAAAAAAGGATGCACAAAATTTTAGTGTGAAAATGTATACGGTATGAAAACATCATAATAACCGGAAAGCTAGAGGGAAAGAAACGCAGAGGAAGACAGAGAAAGAAGATACTAGACGATCTAACGGAATGGCATGGCAGGAACAACGGAAATGCTGGAAATGACCTGAATAAAAGAGACGTGGAAAGACATGATCGCCTACGCCATCCGGCATGGCACCTTATGATGATGATGATGATGATGATATCACTTATATTTATATTAATCTATTAAAATATAAATCAAATATAAACTTAGTTTACAAAGAAAGGGAGTATAATAAAAACTTAGTTTTTATGGGTTAGTCTTATTAGAGCTTATATGTTCTTTTTTCCGTGCGCAACCAATGGGTCGTATTGCTGCAGAGAGTTAACACCCTTGCCCCTTATACAAGTCAACCTTATATACCGTAATTGTAAAATGGGCAAGGGTGTTAACTCTCAGCAGCAATACGGCCCATAAGGCTGTCTTAAATGACTTCTACGCTTCTACGATTGCATTAAAATTTTCCGTTGTATACAAACTTTCGATTTTAATCTGAATTTTCTTGATGCATTATGAACTAGTCTTTTGTATAGATTGTACTCATTAATCTTAATTAATAGATTGTACTCATTAATCTTAATTAATAGATTGTACTCATTAATCTTAATTAATAGATTGTACTCATTAATCTTAATTAATAGATTGTACTCATTAATCTTAATTAATAGATTGTACTCATTAATCTTAATTAATAGATTGTACTCATTAATCTTAATTAATAGATTGTACTCATTAATCTTAATTAATAGATTGTACTCATTAATCTTAATTAATAGATTGTACTCATTAATCTTAATTAATAGATTGTACTCATTAATCTTAATTAATAGATTGTACTCATTAATCTTAATTAATAGATTGTACTCATTAATCTTAATTAATAGATTGTACTCATTAATCTTAATTAATAGATTGTACTCATTAATCTTAATTAATAGATTGTACTCATTAATCTTAATTAATAGATTGTACTCATTAATCTTAATTAATAGATTGTACTCATTAATCTTAATTAATAGATTGTACTCATTAATCTTAATTAATAGATTGTACTCATTAATCTTAATTAATAGATTGTACTCATTAATCTTAATTAATAGATTGTACTCATTAATCTTAATTAATAGATTGTACTCATTAATCTTAATTAATAGATTGTACTCATTAATCTTAATTAATAGATTGTACTCATTAATCTTAATTAATAGATTGTACTCATTAATCTTAATTAATAGATTGTACTCATTAATCTTAATTAATAGATTGTACTCATTAATCTTAATTAATAGATTGTACTCATTAATCTTAATTAATAGATTGTACTCATTAATCTTAATTAATAGATTGTACTCATTAATCTTAATTAATAGATTGTACTCATTAATCTTAATTAATAGATTGTACTCATTAATCTTAATTAATAGATTGTACTCATTAATCTTAATTAATAGATTGTACTCATTAATCTTAATTAATAGATTGTACTCATTAATCTTAATTAATAGATTGTACTCATTAATCTTAATTAATAGATTGTACTCATTAATCTTAATTAATAGATTGTACTCATTAATCTTAATTAATAGATTGTACTCATTAATCTTAATTAATAGATTGTACTCATTAATCTTAATTAATAGATTGTACTCATTAATCTTAATTAATAGATTGTACTCATTAATCTTAATTAATAGATTGTACTCATTAATCTTAATTAATAGATTGTACTCATTAATCTTAATTAATAGATTGTACTCATTAATCTTAATTAATAGATTGTACTCATTAATCTTAATTAATAGATTGTACTCATTAATCTTAATTAATAGATTGTACTCATTAATCTTAATTAATAGATTGTACTCATTAATCTTAATTAATAGATTGTACTCATTAATCTTAATTAATAGATTGTACTCATTAATCTTAATTAATAGATTGTACTCATTAATCTTAATTAATAGATTGTACTCATTAATCTTAATTAATAGATTGTACTCATTAATCTTAATTAATAGATTGTACTCATTAATCTTAATTAATAGATTGTACTCATTAATCTTAATTAATAGATTGTACTCATTAATCTTAATTAATAGATTGTACTCATTAATCTTAATTAATAGATTGTACTCATTAATCTTAATTAATAGATTGTACTCATTAATCTTAATTAATAGATTGTACTCATTAATCTTAATTAATAGATTGTACTCATTAATCTTAATTAATAGATTGTACTCATTAATCTTAATTAATAGATTGTACTCATTAATCTTAATTAATAGATTGTACTCATTAATCTTAATTAATAGATTGTACTCATTAATCTTAATTAATAGATTGTACTCATTAATCTTAATTAATAGATTGTACTCATTAATCTTAATTAATAGATTGTACTCATTAATCTTAATTAATAGATTGTACTCATTAATCTTAATTAATAGATTGTACTCATTAATCTTAATTAATAGATTGTACTCATTAATCTTAATTAATAGATTGTACTCATTAATCTTAATTAATAGATTGTACTCATTAATCTTAATTAATAGATTGTACTCATTAATCTTAATTAATAGATTGTACTCATTAATCTTAATTAATAGATTGTACTCATTAATCTTAATTAATAGATTGTACTCATTAATCTTAATTAATAGATTGTACTCATTAATCTTAATTAATAGATTGTACTCATTAATCTTAATTAATAGATTGTACTCATTAATCTTAATTAATAGATTGTACTCATTAATCTTAATTAATAGATTGTACTCATTAATCTTAATTAATAGATTGTACTCATTAATCTTAATTAATAGATTGTACTCATTAATCTTAATTAATAGATTGTACTCATTAATCTTAATTAATAGATTGTACTCATTAATCTTAATTAATAGATTGTACTCATTAATCTTAATTAATAGATTGTACTCATTAATCTTAATTAATAGATTGTACTCATTAATCTTAATTAATAGATTGTACTCATTAATCTTAATTAATAGATTGTACTCATTAATCTTAATTAATAGATTGTACTCATTAATCTTAATTAATAGATTGTACTCATTAATCTTAATTAATAGATTGTACTCATTAATCTTAATTAATAGATTGTACTCATTAATCTTAATTAATAGATTGTACTCATTAATCTTAATTAATAGATTGTACTCATTAATCTTAATTAATAGATTGTACTCATTAATCTTAATTAATAGATTGTACTCATTAATCTTAATTAATAGATTGTACTCATTAATCTTAATTAATAGATTGTACTCATTAATCTTAATTAATAGATTGTACTCATTAATCTTAATTAATAGATTGTACTCATTAATCTTAATTAATAGATTGTACTCATTAATCTTAATTAATAGATTGTACTCATTAATCTTAATTAATAGATTGTACTCATTAATCTTAATTAATAGATTGTACTCATTAATCTTAATTAATAGATTGTACTCATTAATCTTAATTAATAGATTGTACTCATTAATCTTAATTAATAGATTGTACTCATTAATCTTAATTAATAGATTGTACTCATTAATCTTAATTAATAGATTGTACTCATTAATCTTAATTAATAGATTGTACTCATTAATCTTAATTAATAGATTGTACTCATTAATCTTAATTAATAGATTGTACTCATTAATCTTAATTAATAGATTGTACTCATTAATCTTAATTAATAGATTGTACTCATTAATCTTAATTAATAGATTGTACTCATTAATCTTAATTAATAGATTGTACTCATTAATCTTAATTAATAGATTGTACTCATTAATCTTAATTAATAGATTGTACTCATTAATCTTAATTAATAGATTGTACTCATTAATCTTAATTAATAGATTGTACTCATTAATCTTAATTAATAGATTGTACTCATTAATCTTAATTAATAGATTGTACTCATTAATCTTAATTAATAGATTGTACTCATTAATCTTAATTAATAGATTGTACTCATTAATCTTAATTAATAGATTGTACTCATTAATCTTAATTAATAGATTGTACTCATTAATCTTAATTAATAGATTGTACTCATTAATCTTAATTAATAGATTGTACTCATTAATCTTAATTAATAGATTGTACTCATTAATCTTAATTAATAGATTGTACTCATTAATCTTAATTAATAGATTGTACTCATTAATCTTAATTAATAGATTGTACTCATTAATCTTAATTAATAGATTGTACTCATTAATCTTAATTAATAGATTGTACTCATTAATCTTAATTAATAGATTGTACTCATTAATCTTAATTAATAGATTGTACTCATTAATCTTAATTAATAGATTGTACTCATTAATCTTAATTAATAGATTGTACTCATTAATCTTAATTAATAGATTGTACTCATTAATCTTAATTAATAGATTGTACTCATTAATCTTAATTAATAGATTGTACTCATTAATCTTAATTAATAGATTGTACTCATTAATCTTAATTAATAGATTGTACTCATTAATCTTAATTAATAGATTGTACTCATTAATCTTAATTAATAGATTGTACTCATTAATCTTAATTAATAGATTGTACTCATTAATCTTAATTAATAGATTGTACTCATTAATCTTAATTAATAGATTGTACTCATTAATCTTAATTAATAGATTGTACTCATTAATCTTAATTAATAGATTGTACTCATTAATCTTAATTAATAGATTGTACTCATTAATCTTAATTAATAGATTGTACTCATTAATCTTAATTAATAGATTGTACTCATTAATCTTAATTAATAGATTGTACTCATTAATCTTAATTAATAGATTGTACTCATTAATCTTAATTAATAGATTGTACTCATTAATCTTAATTAATAGATTGTACTCATTAATCTTAATTAATAGATTGTACTCATTAATCTTAATTAATAGATTGTACTCATTAATCTTAATTAATAGATTGTACTCATTAATCTTAATTAATAGATTGTACTCATTAATCTTAATTAATAGATTGTACTCATTAATCTTAATTAATAGATTGTACTCATTAATCTTAATTAATAGATTGTACTCATTAATCTTAATTAATAGATTGTACTCATTAATCTTAATTAATAGATTGTACTCATTAATCTTAATTAATAGATTGTACTCATTAATCTTAATTAATAGATTGTACTCATTAATCTTAATTAATAGATTGTACTCATTAATCTTAATTAATAGATTGTACTCATTAATCTTAATTAATAGATTGTACTCATTAATCTTAATTAATAGATTGTACTCATTAATCTTAATTAATAGATTGTACTCATTAATCTTAATTAATAGATTGTACTCATTAATCTTAATTAATAGATTGTACTCATTAATCTTAATTAATAGATTGTACTCATTAATCTTAATTAATAGATTGTACTCATTAATCTTAATTAATAGATTGTACTCATTAATCTTAATTAATAGATTGTACTCATTAATCTTAATTAATAGATTGTACTCATTAATCTTAATTAATAGATTGTACTCATTAATCTTAATTAATAGATTGTACTCATTAATCTTAATTAATAGATTGTACTCATTAATCTTAATTAATAGATTGTACTCATTAATCTTAATTAATAGATTGTACTCATTAATCTTAATTAATAGATTGTACTCATTAATCTTAATTAATAGATTGTACTCATTAATCTTAATTAATAGATTGTACTCATTAATCTTAATTAATAGATTGTACTCATTAATCTTAATTAATAGATTGTACTCATTAATCTTAATTAATAGATTGTACTCATTAATCTTAATTAATAGATTGTACTCATTAATCTTAATTAATAGATTGTACTCATTAATCTTAATTAATAGATTGTACTCATTAATCTTAATTAATAGATTGTACTCATTAATCTTAATTAATAGATTGTACTCATTAATCTTAATTAATAGATTGTACTCATTAATCTTAATTAATAGATTGTACTCATTAATCTTAATTAATAGATTGTACTCATTAATCTTAATTAATAGATTGTACTCATTAATCTTAATTAATAGATTGTACTCATTAATCTTAATTAATAGATTGTACTCATTAATCTTAATTAATAGATTGTACTCATTAATCTTAATTAATAGATTGTACTCATTAATCTTAATTAATAGATTGTACTCATTAATCTTAATTAATAGATTGTACTCATTAATCTTAATTAATAGATTGTACTCATTAATCTTAATTAATAGATTGTACTCATTAATCTTAATTAATAGATTGTACTCATTAATCTTAATTAATAGATTGTACTCATTAATCTTAATTAATAGATTGTACTCATTAATCTTAATTAATAGATTGTACTCATTAATCTTAATTAATAGATTGTACTCATTAATCTTAATTAATAGATTGTACTCATTAATCTTAATTAATAGATTGTACTCATTAATCTTAATTAATAGATTGTACTCATTAATCTTAATTAATAGATTGTACTCATTAATCTTAATTAATAGATTGTACTCATTAATCTTAATTAATAGATTGTACTCATTAATCTTAATTAATAGATTGTACTCATTAATCTTAATTAATAGATTGTACTCATTAATCTTAATTAATAGATTGTACTCATTAATCTTAATTAATAGATTGTACTCATTAATCTTAATTAATAGATTGTACTCATTAATCTTAATTAATAGATTGTACTCATTAATCTTAATTAATAGATTGTACTCATTAATCTTAATTAATAGATTGTACTCATTAATCTTAATTAATAGATTGTACTCATTAATCTTAATTAATAGATTGTACTCATTAATCTTAATTAATAGATTGTACTCATTAATCTTAATTAATAGATTGTACTCATTAATCTTAATTAATAGATTGTACTCATTAATCTTAATTAATAGATTGTACTCATTAATCTTAATTAATAGATTGTACTCATTAATCTTAATTAATAGATTGTACTCATTAATCTTAATTAATAGATTGTACTCATTAATCTTAATTAATAGATTGTACTCATTAATCTTAATTAATAGATTGTACTCATTAATCTTAATTAATAGATTGTACTCATTAATCTTAATTAATAGATTGTACTCATTAATCTTAATTAATAGATTGTACTCATTAATCTTAATTAATAGATTGTACTCATTAATCTTAATTAATAGATTGTACTCATTAATCTTAATTAATAGATTGTACTCATTAATCTTAATTAATAGATTGTACTCATTAATCTTAATTAATAGATTGTACTCATTAATCTTAATTAATAGATTGTACTCATTAATCTTAATTAATAGATTGTACTCATTAATCTTAATTAATAGATTGTACTCATTAATCTTAATTAATAGATTGTACTCATTAATCTTAATTAATAGATTGTACTCATTAATCTTAATTAATAGATTGTACTCATTAATCTTAATTAATAGATTGTACTCATTAATCTTAATTAATAGATTGTACTCATTAATCTTAATTAATAGATTGTACTCATTAATCTTAATTAATAGATTGTACTCATTAATCTTAATTAATAGATTGTACTCATTAATCTTAATTAATAGATTGTACTCATTAATCTTAATTAATAGATTGTACTCATTAATCTTAATTAATAGATTGTACTCATTAATCTTAATTAATAGCTTGTACTCATTAATCTTAATTATAGATTGTACTCATTAATCTTAATTACTAGATTGTACTCATAATCTTAATTAATAGATTGTACTCATTAATCTTAATTCATAGATTGTACTCATTAATCTTAATTAATAGATTGTACTCATTAATCTTAATTAATAGATTGTACTCATTAATCTTATTAATAGATTGTACTCATTAATCTTAATTAATAGATTGTACTCATTAATCTTAATTAATAGATTGTACTCATTAATCTTAATTAATAGATTGTACTCATTAATCTTAATTAATAGATTGTACTCATTAATCTTAATTAATAGATTGTACTCATTAATCTTAATTAATAGATTGTACTCATTAATCTTAATTAATAGATTGTACTCATTAATCTTAATTAATAGATTGTACTCATAATCTTAATTAATAGATTGTACTCATTAATCTTAATTAATAGATTGTACTCATTAATCTTAATTAATAGATTGTACTCATTAATCTTAATTAATAGATTGTACTCATTAATCTTAATTATAGATTGTACTCATTAATCTTAATTAATAGATTGTACTCATTAATCTTAATTAATAGATTGTACTCATTAATCTTAATTAATAGATTGTACTCATTAATCTTAATTAATAGATTGTACTCATTAATCTTAATTAATAGATTGTACTCATTAATCTTAATTAATAGATTGTACTCATTAATCTTAATTAATAGATTGTACTCATTAATCTTAATTAATAGATTGTACTCATTAATCTTAATTAATAGATTGTACTCATTAATCTTAATTAATAGATTGTACTCATTAATCTTAATTAATAGATTGTACTCATTAATCTTAATTAATAGATTGTACTCATTAATCTTAATTAATAGATTGTACTCATTAATCTTAATTAATAGATTGTACTCATTAATCTTAATTAATAGATTGTACTCATTAATCTTAATTAATAGATTGTACTCATTAATCTTAATTAATAGATTGTACTCATTAATCTTAATTAATAGATTGTACTCATTAATCTTAATTAATAGATTGTACTCATTAATCTTAATTAATAGATTGTACTCATTAATCTTAATTAATAGATTGTACTCATTAATCTTAATTAATAGATTGTACTCATTAATCTTAATTAATAGATTGTACTCATTAATCTAATTAATAGATTGTACTCATTAATCTTAATTAATAGATTGTACTCATTAATCTTAATTAATAGATTGTACTCATTAATCTTAATTAATAGATTGTACTCATTAATCTTAATTAATAGATTGTACTCATTAATCTTAATTAATAGATTGTACTCATTAATCTAATTAATAGATTGTACTCATTAATCTTAATTAATAGATTGTACTCATTAATCTTAATTAATAGATTGTACTCATTAATCTTAATTAATAGATTGTACTCATTAATCTTATTAATAGATTGTACTCATTAATCTTAATTAATAGATTGTACTCATTAATCTTAATTAATAGATTGTACTCATTAATCTTAATTAATAGATTGTACTCATTAATCTTAATTAATAGATTGTACTCATTAATCTTAATTAATAGATTGTACTCATTAATCTTAATTAATAGATTGTACTCATTAATCTTAATTAATAGATTGTACTCATTAATCTTAATTAATAGATTGTACTCATTAATCTTAATTAATAGATTGTACTCATTAATCTTAATTAATAGATTGTACTCATTAATCTTAATTAATAGATTGTACTCATTAATCTTAATTAATAGATTGTACTCATTAATCTTAATTAATAGATTGTACTCATTAATCTTAATTAATAGATTGTACTCATTAATCTTAATTAATAGATTGTACTCATTAATCTTAATTAATAGATTGTACTCATTAATCTTATAAAAATAAACAATAGATGCCACTCAGGAAGAAATACATTTTTTCTTGCAAACGGAATAAAAAAAATTATCCCAAGAACTAGAGTCTATCTGAGTATTACAATAGATTGTTATTATGCTGTATTACAATAGATTGTTATTGTGCTGTATTTCTAAAAAAAAAAGTAAAGTACCCGTCGGACCAAATTGATCATAGGGCCGGTGAAGCAGCGTTCACCAGTTTCAGTGGCCACGGCATACAAGGGGATTGTGTGGCCAGCACAATGCGCAGCCGCATTTACTTTACCCCAACACTGGCCGACAGGGGTCAAGTACCCATCAGAGGTGGGTAGACTCAGGGACACCCTCGAGTCCAGGAAAAAAAAATCCTAGCAAACACCAGGATTCGAACCCAGGACCTTCTGTACGCCAGGCCAGCAAATTATAATTTAATGCATTATGTATTATTACTACTTTACTTCTTTGCTCTTCTGTCCTCTAGTGTTTCTATTTTTAGTGATTTAACCATAGACTATAATAAGATGGACCGCTTGCTCTATTTTATAAAGCTTATATGTACTTTTTTTTCCCGTGCGCAACCAATTAGGCTGTCTTAAATTACTCCTACGCTTCTCGTTGTTTCTGTAATGTTTCCGCTGTATAGAACTTTCGATTTTAATTTTAATTTTTCATTGAAACAATCGAAGCGATTCAATAAAACGGAAGTGCAAAGAAAACAACGAATCGGAAATTCCGAAAAGCAGTCTTTCGAGTCATCATATAGCAGAAATACTAAAGCAAGCGGTCCATGTAGATTATACTATTGGTGTTTCACTTGTATTCATTGTGTACTTCAAACACGACGCATTGTCATTTCATTACTTCACATTCGCATTGTGTTGTATTAATCTTTATACTTAATACATGTATTTTACAAGTGTTGGAATGTGCATGTATTATCTATGTGTGTGTTTGGGTTGTGAACTTGTAGACCCCGAGGAAACTCAGCTGATGTGTGGGTTTTTTTTAACGAGTAAAAAGAGATTAGATAGTTATTGGGCGTAGGGGAGGGGGGTAACTTGAAAGGGAGAAAGGTTTGGGGGCGTACTCACCCCTTACATCGTCCCTGTCTATCCCCCTCCTCCCTCCCCCTTCCTCCCGCCTCCCCCTTACACCTACCCAAAATCTGAAGTGCCAATTAAGTGTGTCGTAAAAAAGAATATCATACAAACGGTTCAAAGGCTTTTGAAGCTGTAAGGAAAAGGGGGGAGGTGGCGAGAAGAGAAAAAGACCGAGTCAAAAGCGAGGGCTAGAAGAAAAGAGATAGTAATGTTTGATGTTTAGGAAATTTCTTCGTTTGATGTGCCAATCTTCGGCTGTTTCTTGCCTTTTGAGCTTTTTGTATGTGTGTGTGTGTATATGTTTTTTCTTTCTAGATTTTTCGTCAGGCCGCACGTCGGGGTGTAAAGAAAAAGAAAGGCTCTCACACTGGAAGGCACGAGGCTCTTTGTTAGCTTATCTGCGGTTACTGTCACATCTTGTTGACTTCACGGTGCTGGACGAGCCCCCAATTTCTTACGTCGCACCACCCCTCCTCCATCCTTCCCAAAATTCAAACAAGGTTTAAAACTTTAAAATGTGTATCAGTTAAATTCATCCTGTACTAAATGATATAAATGCGACATAGTGCTCTATAAAAAAAACAATTCACACTAAATTGAGAACTACTGATTAAAGAAAAAAAAAGAAAAAAGAAATTATCTTTAACACATCCTGTCTCTATAACGGCTCTATAAGGTTCCATTCAGGGAAAGATTTCATTTTCAGTGGACATAGACAAAAAAATGTGTGTTTCTAACTGAATTAACTGCCGTGTATATATCTTGTTTTGTCTTGAGCAAGTATTCGCACTTCTGGGCTAATGGTTTTATTCTTATTTTGTAAACGTTTCGTTCTTGGATTCACAAAGTTTTGGATTATTTCATTATTTTCGTTGTCGCGTGGACGGTAATTAAACGTGATCTTCGCCCGTGACTAATTTAGGGGCCAGGTTTCGTTGACATTTGACGTGAACCGATTTTTTTTTGGGTCAGCTTTGCCTGATTGGCGTGGTAGGAGGATCCCCCCCCCCCTTTTGTTAAGACATTAACAAATTGAAGGTGATGTCCCGCCATCCCAACGCTAATCAATCGCGAATCTCTCTAGAGCATTAGCATCAGCTGTTTAACTTAAACATATCATGGAAAGTATTCATCTTATCAGTAAACATATTTGAACACAATTTGTAGTCTCATAGAGATCAAATCGAAATTTATCAATAAAAAATTCAGAAATATATACAATCAATTTAAAATCTTAAAATTCGATTTTTTTTTATTGTTACCTGTCTCTCAATCAGTTGAAGTTTAACTTTTACACAAGTTTATTCTGAATGATTATATATATATATATAAAAGGCCTAATCTATAAAAAAAATATTTCACAAAACAAAGCAAATCAATATTCTCCAAATATATTTAAAATATTCTCCTAATATTCTCCCAAATATTCTCCCAATATTCTCAAAATATTCTCAAAATATTCTCCTAATATTCTCCAAATATTCTCCCAATATATTTAAATATTCTCCCAAATATTCTCCCAAATATTCTCCCAATATTCTCCCAATATTTCTATTCGATTTTTAGTGATTGTTTCATAACGTAATAAATACTATTAAAAAAGACCAAAACAAAAACAAATTATTGTTAAAATGTGCTCGAACCATGAGATATGAGTGAATAAACTTTCAACTTAGTTTTTCTTCAGCAATGAATATAATCATGCATTAGTATAATTTCGACGCTTTCGACTACTTTATATATAACAAACGTTTACTGTATCAAATTATGTTGTTAGTGTAGTAGAAATTGAGCCTGGCAGCAATATGTGTATTAAATATTCTGGGTTCAATTGTTCTGTTTTTTATCATTTTATTTCAATTTATTTTTTTAAAGCTTATTCATTCTTTGTGTGATGCGAGAGAGAAAGGTCAAAATTAACAGAAAAAAATATTATTAAAAATAGAAAAAAATTTTTTTACATGAACCATTTCAGAAAAGTTTAATTACATGCAAGCAAAATTCTGACCAATTGTATAGACTGGTTTATGATTTTTGATAATAACACAATCTATAACAAGAAGCATAACACTTTATTATATATTTACAGAAACACACTCACACACACATACAAATATATATATATTATCTAGAAGCGAAACATTATTTTGCTTTATCATACAAACATTTAAAACGAGTAGTTTCCCATTTTAAAAAATGTTACGCAAGGGGAGGTAATTAGTAATTTGGCTTAAAAAACACATTGACCTCTCATTTTTAAGTGTTTGATATATATAGATAAAGAAAAAAAGAAATAGATAAATAGATAACGAGACAAATAGATAGATACATAGATAGATAAATAATAGATCAACAGATTGGTAGATCTCATATCACTTGTATAAAACGTTTGATATTTGTGTGGAGTTAATGAATCACAATCCAATGATTTTCAGTAATTGCAACTTGTTCATTTAGTCGTTGAAAATTTCAAACTGTTCAAAAGGGATAGGAAAATTTATTTATTTAAAATGTTCCATATATTTTCGTGAGAGTTTTTAACGACAATAGAATAAAAATGTTTAACGTTTTATATTCGAAACTATTGAAAGGAAAGGAGAAGGAGAAAATGACGCAATTTTTTATGGGAGTTTCTCTACAGGATATCCGGAATTGGATTATCCTCGGTCTAGGACAAGATGAAGGTCAGTGCTAATGGTTGAAGTTGCAATTTATATTTTTAAGTTTTTTATATTTTCTTCGTAATTCATATTGTGCTTGCCATTGTTTTATAATTTTGCCAGCCATTGTTTTAATTGTGCTTATTGTTTCAATTTAATTTGCTCTATGCTATCTATTTTAAAACCATCATTGTTTGCAAGCGAATTGCTGAAAATAAAAAACAAAGCCTAATCGAGATAGAGTGAAGAAATTTCGTAGCATACTTTGTTCATTGCGAATGTTAGTGTATAAAAACTTCTAGTAAAACAATTCATTATAATGTAACAAACTACTCTTTCTTTTCATACAAGCCTCAGTTAATATAAAAATCTCTGTTCAATGGGCCGTTCGAGCATGGAATGGCTTGCTCTGAACTATTCTTCTAGCATCATTTAGTCTTAGTCTTATATAAAGAAGATTATTGCGTCCTACGATGTTCCGTGGTCTGAGTCTAGTCTTGCATTTTTATTAGTGTTGTAAGTGATGTTAAATAACTGGTTTGTTCAGGCATCCCATTCTATGCCCTTATTCCACTCGAGAAGAAAGAGTATTATTTGCATTGTTCCGGCTTAAGGGATAAGAAAAGTAATTTTGTCTTTATGTTTATCTGAGCATTGTAACAGATTGTTATTGGGTTGTATTTGTAAGTTAGAATTGTGTGCCTTATGTATTATTATTATTTTACTATTTTCCCTTCTGTCCTCTAGTGTGTCTAGGCTTAGAATCTAGTGATTTAAATATTGGTATTACTCTTTATAAAATGTATTGTTTACACAAAAAATAATATTTGTTTTGATTGTATAAACGTGACTGGCTAAATTAATCTATAATATTTGAATAAATCTCTTTATATTCAGAAAATATTTCTTTAAGAGAAAATGTTCAACAGTTTCATGTCCAATCTTAAACAGATAATTTGCAGATATACGGTTAGTTTCGAAGTAATGTTGACACAAATACTTGGCAGTATATTCAAACACTCAAATACAAGAAATTGTTTGGATATTTAATTTGTACTCAGTTCATGAAGATACAAGAAGAAAAAAAGACAAAAAAAGTAAAATGAAACTTTTTGTGATGGGAGGTTCTCAATTTAATTCAAATTGGGACATATCTCTACATCAAATAAAATTGGCACACAAATAATATACTAAACTACTAAACATTACTTTACAATACGATAGTCAATTTGGGAGTTTTAATGAATGAACATTTTCTTATATATTACGGACGCTCCTTCTATAAAGAAGATAATTGCGTCCTATGCTCCGTCGTGGTCCGATTCCAGTCTTGTATTTTATTAGTGTTTTATAAGTTTTATATGATGTTAAGTTACTGCTTTACCTGGTTTGTTTAGGCCCCAATGCCACTCGGGAAGAAAGAGTATTTCTATTAGGGATTTGTTCTCGCATTAGGGATAAGAAAAGTGTTTTTGTCCTTATGTTTATCTAAACATTGTAAAAGGTACATTACTAGCAAATATTCACAACTGACAAGAGTAGCACCAATAGTCAAATCACTAAACCTAGAAACACTAGAGGACAGAAGGACAAAGAGTAAAGTAGTAATAATACATAAGGCATTAAACTCTAATTTAGAAAAAAAGACATTATTTTCGTACTCCAGAGGCTAAATTTAAACAATATGAACTCTTACTTATGCAAGTGGCATCGAAGCATAGAATGGGTTAGGCTGAATAAACCAAGAAAAATCAGCAACTTAAAACCATTTAAAATCCTAATCAAAATAATAACTTAAAAATGTTTATTTATATAGCGCTGCCAACAAACATAATGTAAGCTCAGAGCGCATTTATATTGAGCAATATAAACATGCATAAAGTAAAGTAAAGTTGCCCGTCGGACCACATTCATTCATAGGGCCGGGTTAAGCAGCGTTCGCCAGTTTAAAGACATAGAGCAATCGTTAGTTCCAAATCTGCCTCGATAACTGTTAACTCTTGAGTTCCACAAGCAACTGTCCTAGGCCCACAATTATATCCATGTTCTTAGTTGTTTGTTGGTCAATGTTAAATGTCATGAAATGGGTTGCCTGCTAGCAAACTCAAATCAGGGACAATCAAAGAATGCTACCTTTCAATGGCTATTCAATTTTGTTAACATTTTGAAGCTTTTCGAAATAAAATTATATAAAGAAGTTCCGTGCTAATATTACAAGCTTGTTCAAAGCTAATATTGAAAAGCTGTTCGAAATTTGACCATTATATAGCTGCTCAACGCTAACATCATAATGCTGTTTGATTCAACAATTATAAAGCTGTTCAAACTCTCACAAAGCTGTTCAGTTACAGCACTATCAAACGATTTAATAATAATGCTTGAAAGCTGTTGTAGCATTTTTTTGCTTACCGATTTTGAAAATACCATTGTATATAAAGAAGGAAAATTATATTGATATATTCTCTAAACTTTAAATCACACACGCAGACACACACACAAACACACACACACACGTATCTAAATTAATCTATTCGCCTAACTTACTATTTCTATTTCGTAGTAATAGACAATATATTCAGTTTTTTTTTTTAAAACAGGATAAGAGCTTAGATAATATTTTATAAGAGCTTAATTATCTTTAGGCCTAAACTCTCAGAGCTTCATCAAAAGTATATATTATTCTTAAGTTTTTCTTTCTTTGTCGTTTCTGCCAACAACAAATACAACAAAACAAATCAAACTATTTTAAAAAAACCAGATAAAAACATTAAAAATAATTGTTTGTGTAGGTGGGGGAGGGGGATTAATTTGATTGCACAAAGAACAAAACACAAAGAATGAGAACAAACAAGTAGCGAACAAAGGGAGTTTAAGTATTTACATATCAACTTCGGGGGATTTTCTAACGGCGTTACCGATTCATAGCCCCCCCCCCCCCCCCCCCCCGCCGTTTTTAAGACGATTGTTACAGAGTTCAAACTATTATTTTAAACAGGGGGCGATGGGGGTAGGGGGGGGTGGGGAGGTTCAGACGAAGACGCTGGTGAAGGCTGTAGGTAAATTGATTTAAACCGTCTCCACCCGGAGGCCGCTGTTTCATGATCAGGCGAGTCGACACCCGGAGACCCGGGCAGACGGATCCGGCGAGTCGACACCCGGAGACCGGGCAGACGGATCCGGCAAGTCGTATCGTTGTTTTTTTACCCCTCCTCGTGGGCTCAGAATAAACAGACGGACAGACGTACATGCTCTCTCTCTACTGTTTCTCTCTCTATAATTTTTTTTTTCTTCTTCAACTCCGTGATGGGTAGCGTGGGGTGATCGGGTGCTGAGATGGGCGTGACGCGCCCTCGCGCGCCCTCTCGTCTACCCCACCCAGTCCGGTTGATGTGTCGGGTGCATGACTTGGCATGATGAGTTGGGAGAGACGGGGGGAGGGGTGTAGCATGTAGGTAGGTGTTTATTTATATAGTTGTTTAAAAAAACGTAAGAAAGTCAAGTGTATTGTACTCCAGTAACTTTCGTTTTGAATCGGAAAACCCTGTTGGAAAATATATAAAAAAAAAATTTACTTTTTTAAAAAATTTCTAGGTCAGTGGCTGTTATTGGGATTATGTGGCCAAAACATTACAGAGCACAATTTTTTTTACTTCACTTAACGCGACGGATAACTTATTCTGGAATTGGCACCTAGACTTTGGCTAAGAAATGGTGTCTTTATCATTATCTTTGATTTAATGCAAATTTTTGCGATGTCGATTCACATTATCGACCAGTTATACAATTACCCCGGTTTATCTTATCCTTGCCCCAAATAAGCTAACAGTATTTCTCTATCCAGGTTGTATATTTTTAAATATCAATTACAGAGCTATAGTTTATAATGAACTGATTTAATAAAAGTTGTAAAAAAAAAAGAACGGCATTTTGATTTACCCGTTAATCCGACCATGTTGTGGAGGGATTAGCCTTGGACGTCTGCCCGTCTGGTGTATTTGTCCCCTCAAATCTTCCCGCTCGTCCGTTTTGGGGGCCAGGTGATGTGAGGCAAGACATTTAAAGGGCAACAAAACATGCAGGGCAATTCAAATAAGAAGCAGCACGATACGGGGCAATACGAAACGGGGTAACACTACAAAACATTAAGGAGTTTTGTCAGTGGCGTAGCCAGGTTTTGACGCTAGGGGGAGCGAACTTTTAGGAAAAAGGCCCCACTTTTAGCAATTTTTCGACATTAATAGAAGAACTAAGAATGTGTACGTATCAACTGTTATAAGAATACCATGTGCCTCAGGATACACACACTGTATAATAGTGCAGTATTTTTTTAACCGCCACAATTTTTACTAGAAACTATTAGTGATGTGAATTTCTGCAAAATTTATTGCATCTACTGCTCATTTTCGGGATGAATATCAGAATCTAGTATCGAAAAGTGTTTATAGAATCAATGCGAATGCTTCTACATGACTGCATTCTTCTTCTTTTAATTTTGAAAGATGAGATAAATCGCCAATAGACATTTTTAAAGAGATTTTAAGAGTTTCAACATTTTTATTTACTGTATCTATGTGTCAATTACATAACACTGTCTCTATGATACGTTATAGGAACGCCCTATTCTTTTCTATTTTTTTCCTCTCAGCTATTAAAACACCACGTCCGACAGTTATATCCTTCAAACGGAATTTTTTTTAAAAAAGTTGTTTCTCTTCTTTTCTATTTTCTTCTAAATTCTGTGGGTATCGTTTTTTTTTTTTTTTTTTTGCGAATTTCATGTTTTCGATCACTACACGTATACGGCCGAGAAGGAGAAAGTCAGCGCGCTTTAAGTGACATTATTACTTTTCGTGAAGCCGGCTGGCCTAGCGGTTAGCTCACCAGACTGTCAACCATAAAACCACTTGACACGTCGCGGGTTCGAGCCCCGCCACCGGCAGATCCCTGTCGCCCTACAGGAGTTTTGGGACTAGATGACGTTAATATTGAGTTGTTATCACATGCGCTTAACCGGCAGCAGTGAAACCTCTCACAGATTAATAGTCTTCTAGAGCGCACTGAGCATGCTAAAATAGCATGGATAGAAGCGCTATATAAATTACCATTACCTATAAATTACCATTACCATTTTCGGTGAGTACATCAGAATTGAACCCCACCTCTTTTTGAGCATGCGAGCGGAGCGTACTCTTTTGGAGCTAGGAGAACTAACTCTGCTGTGTCCACGCACCACTGATACATCACCGTAAAAGTTAGGCACAAACGGTTGGCCGTTCCTGTGCACTCTAAGTTCCTGCTTATGACCTGGTATCCACTAGAGCAGGGGTCGGCAACCTAAACCACGAGCAATTTTCAATGGCACGCGAGAGACCTCCAAGAGGTGTTTTATTATTGATGAAAACAAAAAACAACTATATTTTCCAGTAATATTTATATTGAGTGAAATCAATTTCTAAACATTTAACTATATGTACTTCCCTATATTCCCTACTTCCTATATGTACAAAGGCATATATTAAGATAGTTGGGCTTTTTCAGAAGCACATCAAAGCACTCAAAGCGGAGTTTCAAGACTTTCAAATTGTTTTTGTTCATACCTAATCAAGCTTAACTGGGGAAACTGGGGTAAAATGGGATAGCGGGGTAAAACGAGACACACGAATTACTGAAAAACAGAAATGAGTCTATTAAAGAGATCACGTGATACTGCATTGCCGGCAAAATCCATTTTGTTTGTCTGAGCTGCGTGCGTCAGTGAGAGGCAAATATTTCAATTTTAAATATTTTGATCTATTTTTATGGTTACGATGCAAATGTGTTCATTAAGAAAAAATATACAGATTTGTCAAAAAAGAATTAACATTCTGATAGATATTTATGTGGGCAATGATAATACATATCTAAGTTTGACCTACTTAAGCAGGGCAGTGTGTGGTTTGGAGGCTTTGTGAACAAGATTATGGTTGGGGTAAAACAGGACAAAACAATGGGGCAAAATGGGAAAATACGGTTAACTCAACAAATCATTTGTGTTTCTTTTGAAACAAACAAATCTCATATTTTTTTTGTTGTGTCATTATTGTCCACCACTTGCTTGTTCTGTACTCAGAATGTCGTTTACATGTCAATGTTATCTTTGATACGACAGGGTTTTTTCCCTTAAGTATCTCGTTTTACCCCAGGTTCCCCTACTCTGAGAGTGCAGAAAACTGGGTACCCTGTCAAGGTGACTGTAACAGGCGGGCACACTACAGCTGTGCAGGTCTGGATGAAAGAAACATAGCCCCAGTTTTCGTTTGTGAACTCTGCGACGACTGACATTTGATTTAGCATACCCCCAGCGTATGTCTCGTTTTACCCCAGGCATGGGGCAAAACGGGAAAATACGGTTAGCCCAACAAATCATTTGTGTCTCTGTTGAAACTAACAAATCTCATATTTTTTTGTTGTGACATTGTTGTCCACTACTTGCTTGTTAAGTACACAGAATGTCGTTTACATGTCAATGTTATTTTTGATACGACAGGGTTTTTTCCCTTAAGTATCTCGTTTTACCCCAGGTTCCCCTAGATACTTTTTTTTTTTAAGTGTAGGAATATTGGCGATTTTAAAACGTAGCCAGTTGAATTTTAAACCTTTAATGAAAGAGGCATCGAAATGTGCCAAATTGTTTTAAGAGATAAACTCTTTAAGGTTGAATGGACAAATAATTAATGCACGAAATA
Source organism: Anisus vortex (assembly GCA_949126835.1). NCBI lineage: Eukaryota > Metazoa > Mollusca > Gastropoda > Planorbidae > Anisus > Anisus vortex. The sequence goes on along the minus strand of OX421506.1, from coordinate 35,058,217 downwards.
TTTACTTACAACTATTTAACGTAAATTAATGTTATACCTCTAAATCTTGTAATGAATACCACAACGCTAGTTTATGTAAAGAAATAATAATTAGTCAGTAATATTTGTTATATTACAATTATTACAAAACATAACTTGTTTGGCATCACTATTGAATCAAATTTGGAATATTTAATATAGCCTAATTAAAGGGAGATAATTAGCTACCTTTATTGCCGCTGATATTTCTAATATTATGTTTTCTTTTATTTTAATTTTTCTAAAAAAACTAAATGGTCTACAATTTTTTTATAACTTTATAATGACCAAACGATCAAAAAGTGGTGAAAATTATACAAATATTATATGACTAATATAATCTATGCACATTTGCTGAAAATTACATAAACTACCCAGTTTATATGACTACTTTGTATCAATTCCTCTATTCTAATTCTTTTGCTCCTTGATATTAAAAAACATCTCAGTTAAAAAGTGGGAAACAAAATATCATAATGAATATTAGCACTTGATAGTGATATCACTGATCTATAAAAATAAAGGATTGCGCCTTCTTAATAAATTGGTTTGAGCAAAGTGAAGAAAGGCACTGATCTATAGAAGAAAGGAAAAACTAAAAATGTCCACTGCACATACCGATATAAACAAAATTGTGTCTAAAACTTACAGTGCCTCTGATCTATAAATGGATCGGAACGGAATTTATGTTGCTGCCATTTTACACAATATGCAAATGGATTGTTGCTGTCAAGCTTCTGACTTCTTATTAATATTATAAAACTAACAATAATACGATCAAAAGAAAACAAATACAAAACAATACAAAAAGTTAATAATAAAAAAAGCAGACAGCAATATTTCGCAGTACGGAAAAACCCGGTCCCGACCACACACTAAATTTGAAAGCATCTCAAAGGGACATCATTTGGAAACTGCGCCGATTGTATAACCTTAACATACGGTAATTAGTAATAGGTCTAAGTTTATTTTTAAAAAAAATAATTAACGAATTAAGCAATATTGTTGAAAAAAAAATCTTTATTTTGGAGGACGTTTCCAATTTATACATTTAACTTTTAACCCGATTAGTCAATCGGCTTAGGAGAATATAGAGCAGAAACAAACATCTAAATAAATAAACAAATTTACGGTAATTATATATATTGATCAGTGAAAATGGAAACAAAATAGCGGAAATTTCCTCAAGAATGTTACTTCCGAGCCTAATCCATTCTTTTTAGAGATCAGTGATAGATATGTATCTTGACAACTAGATGTAACCTTTACAAAATAGTTGCCATAAATGTGAAAGTTTGGTAATATAATTTTGTATATGGTATAAACGCTAATAAAAAGAATGATAATCACATACATATTTTTTTTTTTATTAAATATAAAACGCTTTAACGATTTTCTCTATAGAGTTCCTTTGCTTTTGGCCTTTGTCTAGCTACGGATTTAAATGACTTACTTGTCTTATAAGAAAACAAGTATAATAGAGCAGGTTGACTTTTAGGCTGTTGGCACGCTGAATGATTTAGAAATCCTAGCTTGGCACACCATTATCAAAAGGTTGCCAACCTATGCACTAGCTAGAGTGTGACCTTCACTTCGTATCAAATTAAATTAAACTAAAATTAACTAGATCTAACAAGGTTCATTAATCATATTGTAACAAATTAAATAGTTGAAATGCAATTGTAATAAAAAAAAATATTAGAAACAATATAAATTGTGCTTCATGGCTTGTAAAAATTATATTATTTTTCCCGAAAAGGCCAATTTTTTTTTTTTGAAAATGGTCGTAGGGGGACGCTCCCCCTGCCCCCCCCCCCCCCCTGGCTACGCTACTGAGTTTTGTACAAAAAAAAAAGTATTATTAGATGTAATTATAATATGTAGGCCTATTAGGAAAAAACATATATAAAAAAACATTTTAATGGATGCTCTATTGATTGATCAATGTGTATAGAATACTTGCTTGATTTCGAATCACTATCGTTATAATGATCATGTTTTAAATTTTTTATTTCGTAACTAATCAATTCAGTTATTTTGATGTACTTGTTATTAATATAAACTATAGCTGTGTTTATTTCTGTATATCTTACTATAAATATTACTGTATATATTGCAGTCTTTTTATTTATTTATTAATATGCATAAAATATTTTTACATTTTAATTGAATTTTAAATAAATATCTTTTAAATTGTATATAAAAATAAATTAAATAATATTTTGACCTTTTTTTTTACGCTTTGCTGATGCTTAATGAGTTTATCTCCCTTGCTCTCCGCAAATTTGTATGAGTTTGGGGCGAAAAGTAATTTTACCGGTTATCTCTCTTAGAACTTGTTACAACTAGTTGTTCTTGGGTTCAATTGTAATATCTTAAATTTTAATAAGGATCTTGTCTGCTTCATGGCGTCTGTGCTAGGGGCTCAACTTGACTTAAAGTTATTGCATATAATAATATTATTATAACAATCTTTCATTCACTATACATCATTCAGCAATAGTATTAATTTACAAAATTCAACTGTTTAACAAAATCAATTAAAAAAACAAATTAGGCCTACTTAATGAAAATATGTACATGTATATGAAAAATTGGCTAAGGCAAAATTTACATGTGCTGGGCAAGAACTTAACTCTGCAAAACAGAACTAAGACTAGACCCCACGAGGTAAGCAAAGTCATGTAATCTAATTGGGTCCCTAAATAGATGGGAAAATCAAGAATCATGTTTTTTTTTTTTCATGAGGGTTTGGAAAGTCAATCTACGACTTACAAATAAAACCCCTCGACTTCCACTCGGTGGACGTTACAATATTTCATTTCATGTAAAATATTATCTCGAAGGCCTTCTACTCGGACTCATATTAAAGTGTACAAAAAAAAATGAGTCCGGCTCGTCCAGCGGTTAGTTCGCCGGACTGTCAACCAACACGTCGCGGGTTCTATCCTTGCCACCGACCGATCCCTGCCGCCCTGCAGGAGTTTTGGGGCCTAGTGGACGTAATAATCTTCTAACTAGAAGGAACGACTGTAAACTTATAATGGACAATGAGGGGTCCACATTTATCTTGTGTAGCTTTGTATAAAGCTAAGAGAATAAATTGCAAGTCTTAATTCCCCTTAGTTTGGTTGAGGCTTTAAAATTGTTGACTTAGAGATTTAGCGTATATCGCGAATAGGAAGATTCCCTACAACATACATTTTTTTTAAAGGACACTATAGACATATTCAATGCATTTTAAAAAACACGTTATTTTATAATCTATTTTAAACTACACATGGAGATATATAATGTTAAGATGGTCCTGTGGTTAGAACTCCGGAATGTCAACATGACTACCCGGGTTTAAACCCTAGTCCTTCCAGTCCCGGCCGTCCTACAGATGTTTTGGGGCAAATTACTTAATAATCTTCTATCTAGAAGGAACATTAGTAACTTATTAAACAATGCACTTATTATAAAAATATTTTGAAATGAATTTTCCGTAGATCTTTTAACTAGTCTATATGTTTTTGTAAGAAGTCTCCTTGTTGAAAAGGAAAATTTGTAACAGAATATTTTACGACAAGGGTCGGAAACCTACGGAACGCGTGCCACACTTGGCACGCCGAACCATTTTCAATGGCATGCGCTAAACTCGGAAATGGACAATTAGAGTCTCTTCTATAAGAAAAGAGTGGGTTGACTATTAGGGCTGTTGGCACGCTGAATGAATTAGAAATCCTACTTTGGCACACCGTTATGAAAAGGTTGCCGACCTCAACTTTACGACATGTTGTTAGAAAATAAAGAGAACAATAAATTATTTTATGAAAAACACAAAAGATTTTAAAAAATTTGTGTTTCGTGTGAAAATTTAAAATAAACCTTTTGTCTTGGTAGCTTGACCAATCATAGGTGATTATTGCATAGGAGAAAATAATTAAATTTTTTTTAAATGGTACATGACTGAGAAGTTTAGATAATTTCTTTCTAGATAGAAGGTTATTACGTCCACTAGGCCCCAAAACTCCTGCATGGCGGCAAGGATTGGTCGGTGGCAGGGCTAGAACCCGCGCCTTTTTTGTTGAACCGCAGGACGAGCCGGTATATAGACAGAAAGCTTTTTCGCTTTGAGTTTCTTAGAGTCAAACATGTGAGATTGTTCACATTTTCGTCACCGATTAGTTAAAAGCCAACACATACATTCACATTTAAAAAAAAATATTTAAAAAAATGTATTGCGTTCTGAACTATAAGAGTGGCATTATTGTATACAGAAATGGTTGAACTTATTTTATTCAGTAAAACTTTATAAAATCAATACACGAATCGAAAAACCCTAAAATGCACTGCCGTATATAGCCTTAATCAACATATCTATTTCTTTTCATTACACTCTATTAATTGATAAATGCATTTATCGTAACTTAAATGTTACAGACACTCTGTATACTCTATTAATTGATAAATGCATTTATCGTAACTTAAATGTTACAGACACTCTGTATACGCTATTAATTGATAAATGCATTTATCGTAACTTAAATGTTACAGACACTTTGTATACTCTATTAATTGATAAATGCATTTATCGTAACTTAAATGTTACAGACACTCTGTATACGCTATTAATTGATAAATGCATTTATCGTAACTTAAATGTTACAGACACTCTGTATACGCTATTAATTGATAAATGCATTTATCGTAACTTAAATGTTACAGACACTTTGTATACTCTATTAATTGATAAATGCATTTATCGTAACTTAAATGTTACAGACACTCTGTATACGCTATTAATTGATAAATGCATTTATCGTAACTTAAATGTTACAGACACTCTGTATACGCTATTAATTGATAAATGCATTTATCGTAACTTAAATGTTACAGACACTCTGTATACTCTATTAATTGATAAATGCATTTATCGTAACTTAAATGTTACAGACACTCTGTATACGCTATTAATTGATAAATGCATTTATCGTAACTTAAATGTTACAGACACTCTGTATACTCTATTAATTGATAAATGCGTTTATCGTAACTTAAATGTTACAGACACTCTGTATACTCTATTAATTGATAAATGCATTTATCGTAACTTAAATGTTACAGACACTCTGTATACTCTATTAATTGATAAATGCATTTATCGTAACTTAAATGTTACAGACACTCTGTATACTCTATTAATTGATAAATGCATTTATCGTAACTTAAATGTTACAGACACTCTGTATACTCTATTAATTGATAAATGCATTTATCGTAACTTAAATGTTACAGACACTCTGTATACTCTATTAATTGATAAATGCGTTTATCGTAACTTAAATGTTACAGACACACTGTATACTCTATTAATTGATAAATGCATTTATCGTAACTTAAATGTTACAGACACTCTGTATACGCTATTAATTGATAAATGCATTTATCGTAACTTAAATGTTACAGACACTCTGTATACTCTATTAATTGATAAATGCATTTATCGTAACTTAAATGTTACAGACACTCTGTATACGCTATTAATTGATAAATGCATTTATCGTAACTTAAATGTTACAGACACTCTGTATACGCTATTAATTGATAAATGCATTTATCGTAACTTAAATGTTACAGACACTCTGTATACTCTATTAATTGATAAATGCATTTATCGTAACTTAAATGTTACAGACACTCTGTATACGCTATTAATTGATAAATGCATTTATCGTAACTTAAATGTTACAGACACTCTGTATACTCTATTAATTGATAAATGCGTTTATCGTAACTTAAATGTTACAGACACTCTGTATACTCTATTAATTGATAAATGCATTTATCGTAACTTAAATGTTACAGACACTCTGTATACTCTATTAATTGATAAATGCATTTATCGTAACTTAAATGTTACAGACACTCTGTATACTCTATTAATTGATAAATGCATTTATCGTAACTTAAATGTTACAGACACTCTGTATACTCTATTAATTGATAAATGCATTTATCGTAACTTAAATGTTACAGACACTCTGTATACTCTATTAATTGATAAATGCGTTTATCGTAACTTAAATGTTACAGACACACTGTATACTCTATTAATTGATAAATGCATTTATCGTAACTTAAATGTTACAGACACTACTTTTACAAGAAGGTCATTGCTATGTACACTCCACCATAGTTTGAGTCTAGTCTTGATGTTTGTTTAATGTTTTAAATGATATTAAGTTATTGGTTTTACTGGTTTGTCCAGGCAACCCATTCCATGGCCGGATGTCACTCGGGAAAAAGTAGTAATATGGATGTCTTCTTGCATAAGGAAAGTGTTTTATTCTTTAATTTATTTGAGCATTGCAACAGGTTGTTATTGTGTTGTATTTCTAAATTAATTAGGGTTTAATGCCTTATGTATTATTACTTCTTTACTCTTTGCCCTTCTGCCCTGTAGTGTTTCTAGGTTTAGTGACTTACACTTGTCCATTGTGAATTTTCGCTAGTATTGAACCTTGCAGCTCTTATGTGGATTTTTTATATTGTCTTTTACTGTTTTCTTTAGTTGATGGGTCCAATACATATGATGTATATTCTAGTATAGGCCTAACTAATAAAAAGATAGCATTTTAGTTTTATATTTTTATAACATTTGTAAAAATTTCCTTTTTATGAATCCTATTGTTTTGTTAGATTTTTTTAATTACTTTATCTATCTGTGCATTCCTAGATGACTTATCATTTATTATTACTCTGCATTTTTGCATTTTTACTTTGGGTTAGTTATTTACAATGAATTAAGTAGTTTAAAATTATTTGTTTCTTTTTCTTGGATACTCTTGACAGTTGACACTTTTCTGGGTGAAAAAAGAACATACGCCAGTTAGATTTCTATTTTTGTTATTCATCTAGGTCTTTTTGTAAAAGTTCACTATATTTTCCTGACTTTATTGTCATGTAATTATGCAATCATCGGCAAATAATCTTACTTTTGTTCCTGTGTTGATGCAATGAGGCAGATCATTAATATAAATTAGAAATAGTAGGGGCCCTAGAACAGTTCCTTGTGGAACTCCTGAGTTTACTGTTATTGGTGATGACTTAGAGCCATTTATTATCACTGTTTGTTCTCTGCCTAAAAGAAAGTCCTGAATCCACTGATGTAAGGGACCAGAGATACCAAAAATTTAAGTTTTTTAAAAAGTTTATTTTACTTATTTTATTATGTTTGCTTCAATTAGTGCATATATCTATTTGTTTACCTGTATAACATAATAATTTATATATTTATCTGTCTTTCAGATATATCTTATCAGCCTAATAGTTTATCTGTTGATCTAATCTATAGATCTATCATTCTGTCCGTCCTTTCATTTGGTTTTGTATCAATTGTTTTTTACATTAAAAATATGTAAAAAAAATTCGTAGATATACAAGGAGGAATTTATCTTCACACGAGATAAATTCCTAGCCTTCACAAAGATTGAGTTATTTGTCAATAATTCTATTTATGTATCAGTTATGTATTAAATGGTTTATTTATCTAAAAAATATATATTTTATATAAATAACTATATATCAATCAAGGAATTCAGCTATATCATCCTTGTATCTATTAACTAATCTATTTATCTTTTCATCAATGAATTTGTCAATACCCTCATCTCTATATGTATCAATGAATTTGTCAATACCCTCATCTCTATATGTATCAATGAATTTTGTCAATACCCTCATCTCTATATGTATCAATGAATATATCTATATATTATTGATTAATCTAATTATATCTTCCTCTATGTATCTATCAATTAATCTATATATCAATCTAAATATCTGTCAATTAAAACAATATCAATAACTTTAAGATACTGTTAAAAAGCATCTTCAGGTACTTGTTGAACCTATCACAACAGTTCAACTTTTAACTCTATTCGAACTCTCAACCTTCCAGTTTCACGTTGACTGCATCTAGACTTACTGCACTTGATTTACTCCATCGGATGATTGACTTTTGTTGGGGGTTTAAGTTTCACCACCCTATAACCCCCATTTTGGTGTTCAAAAAACAATTATTTTAAAGTGAGTTAACCAGCGCTATAAACAGCGGACCACACACATTCCCAAGACATGAATAACAGACCCTAAAGGGGCGCTGTTTTCGTACAAGACAGCAATAAAAGCAAACAAAATAATTTCAGTTTTGGTCACGTGACTAAGCGAAAGCTGAATACGGGCTGGAATATCTTGGGAACATAAAACTTATACACAGGTCTATAGACTTACGGTTCACTAGTGATTCGTTATAATTTAGTTTTATCACAAGTAGAGAAAGGCACAGTTTTAAGATGGTTTCGGATCAGTTTTGGTTACTGAGGCAGAGTACAGGGCATACTAGCGGAGTGTGTGGTCAGGATCATGCCTCGTTACTTCTTAGACACCCTACCTCTAAAGAAAACCCCCTCCGCCCACCTCAGTACCCATAGGGTGAATAATTCCGCCCGGTAAACTAGGATTTAGAAGCCATATCTACAGAACTAGGGGTCGGCAACCTTTTAGTAAGAGTGTTGCAAAGTGGGATTTCTAATTTATCCAGCGTGCCAAACAGTCATCTGGATTTAGCACTCAATTTCTAGTAAAAGAGATTTGAATTTCCGTTTTGTGCGTCTTCCGCGTGCCATTGTACATCACTCTGCGTGCCAAGTATGTCACGCACGCAGTTGGTTGCTGACCCCTATCTAGAACGACAAGCTAGCATGATTATATTATAAATTGTCACGCTAACATCGCTAAATTAGATTGATATATTGATTTGACTGATTGATAGAAAGATAGTAGAAAGATAGAAATAAAATTAGAAAGAGTGAAAAATATAAAAAAAATAGAGAGATAGATAGATAAATATATAGATGAATGAATAATAAGAGCGATAGATAGATTGATAGATAGATAAAATTAATGAAAAAGACATAAATATATAAATATATAAATATATAAATATATAAATATATAAATATATAAATATATAAATATATACATATATAAATATATAAATATATAAATATATAAATATATAAATATATAAATATATAAATATATAAATATATAAATATATAAATATATAAATATATAAACATATAAACATTTAAATATATAAATATATAAACATATAAACATATAAATATATAAATATATAAACATATAAACATATAAACATATAAATATATAAATATATAAACATATAAACATATAAACATATAAACATATAAAAATATAAACATATAAACATATAAATATATAAACATATAAATATATAAACATATAAACATATAAATATATAAATATATAAATATATAAATATATAAATATATAAACATATAAATATATAAACATATAAACATATAAATATATAAACATATATACATATAAATATATAAATATATATATTTATATAAATATATAAATATATAAATATATAAACATATAAATATATAAATATATAAATATATAAATATATAAATATATAAATATATAAATATATAAATATATAAATATATAAATATATAAATATATAAATATATAAATATATAAATATATAAATATATAAATATATAAATATATAAATATATAAATATATAAATATATAAATATACAAATATACAAATATACAAATATATAAATATATAAATATATAAATATATAAATATATAAATATATAAATATATAAATATACAAATATATAAATATATAAATATATAAATATATAAATATATAAATATATAAATATATAAATATATAAATATATAAATATATAAATATATAAATATATAAATATATAAATATATAAATATATAAATATATAAATATATAAATATATAAATATATAAATATATAAATATATAAATACATAAATACATAAATATATAAATACATAAATATATAAATATATAAATACATAAATATATAAATACATAAATATATAAATATATAAATATATAAATATATAAATACATAAATATATAAATATATAAATATATAAATATATAAATACATAAATATATAAATATATAAATATATAAATATATAAATACATAAATATATAAATATATAAATATATAAATATATAAATATATAAATACATAAATATATAAATATATAAATACATAAATCTATAAATACATAAATATATAAATATATAAATATATAAATATATAAATACATAAATACATAAATACATAAATACATAAATACATAAATACATAAATACATGAATATATAAATACATAAATACATAAATATATAAATACATAAATACATAAATACATAAATACATAAATACATAAATATATAAATACATAAATACATAAATACATAAATATATAAATATATGAATACATGAATACATAAATACATAAATATATAAATACATAAATATATAAATACATAAATACATAAATACATAAATACATAAATATATAAATATATAAATACATAAATATATAAATATATAAATATATAAATATATAAATACATAAATATATAAATATATAAATACATAAATACATAAATATATAAATATATAAATATATAAATATATAAATATATAAATGTATAAATGTATAAATGTATAAATACATAAATACATAAATGTATAAATGTATAAATATATAAATATATAAATGTATAAATGTATAAATGTATAAATATATAAATATATAAATATATAAATACATAAATGTATAAATATATAAATTTATAAATGTATATATGTATAAATATATAAATATATAAATAGATAAATGTATAAATGTATAAATATATAAATATATAAATATATAAATACATAAATGCATAAATGTATAAATATATAAATATTTAAATACATAAATACATAGATATTTAAATATAAATATAAAAATATAAAAATATAAAAATATAAAAATATAAAAATATAAAAATATAAAAATATAAAAATATAAAAATATATAAATATATAAATATATAAATATACAAATATATAAATATATAAATATATAAATAGATAAATAGATAAATTGATAAATTGATAAATTGATAAATAGATAAATAGATGAATAGATGAATAGATAAATAGATAAATAGATTAATAGATAAATAGATAAATAGATAAATAGATACATAAATACATAGATACATAGACAAATAGACATATAGGGAAATAGATAAACAGATATATAAATAAAAAGATAAATATAGATAGATAGATAGATAGATAGATAGATAGATAGATAGGTAGATAGATAGATAGATAGATAGATAGATAGATAGATAGATAGATAGATAGATAGATAGATAGAAAGATAGAAAGATAGATGGATAGAGATATATTTACACGAACAAAGTTAATTATCTTGGTTAATTTTTTGGGGGAGTATTCCTTATCTTTGCAATGACTGTGAACTTTCTAATAAATATATTAAAATGTTAACTCGCAGACCATATTGAGTTAACTACAAAATACAACTTTTTATTTAGTTCAAACACAATAGTTAATGAAAAAAATGTATGAAATTTTCGACACCAATTAATTGAAGAAGAGAAATATTTCTAACAAGATGGAATGTAGTTATAACTGACGATCCATAGACCGCTTCCCTTTGGCCTCTGTGAGTTTTCTCTCAACCATCATTCGCCTTCCATATTTCCTTCCATATTCTCCCCCCCCCCCCCCCAGTTTGACCTCAAGCGTATCGGGCCAAATGGTGAGCCATTAGAAAGTGGTGTCCAGTCAAGCGAAAACTCTGTCGTCTGCAACAGTCTATTCTTCACGACATTAAATTAACCGCCATTTTGTAAATACTTTTCTTTCAAATCTATTTTTGTTTCGTGTGATATTTTCCCCACTCCTCAATTCTCTTTCCTTCACTTCATCTTTCTCTCTCTCTCTCTCTCCCTCTCTCTCCCTCTATCTCCTTAGCGTTCTTTCTCTCCTTCTCTTCCGCTTACTCTCTGCCACCATCTAGGCCTTTTCTCCAATTCTCTATCCTCCAATCTTTACTCTCTCTCTCTCTCTCTCTCTCTCTCTCTCTCTCAATCTCTATGTCTGTGTCTCTGTCTCTATGTCTGTGTCTCAATCTCTATGTCTGTGTCTCTGTCTCTATGTCTGTGTCTCAATCTCTATGTCCGTGTCTCTGTCTCTATGTCTGTGTCTCAATCTCTATGTCTGTGTCTCTGTCTCTATGTCTGTGTCTCAATCTCTATGTCTGTGTCTCTGTCTCTATGTCTGTCTCTCAATCTCTATGTCTGTGTCTCTGTCTCTATGTCTGTGTCTCTGTCTCTATGTCTGTGTCTCAATCTCTATGTCTGTGTCTCTGTCTCTATGTCTGTGTCTCAATCTCTATGTCTGTGTCTCTGCCTCTATGTCTGTGTCTCAATATCTATGTCTGTGTCTCTGTCTCTATGTCTGTCTCTCAATCTCTATGTCTGTGTCTCTGTCTCTATGTCTGTGTCTCAATCTCGATGTCTGTGTCTCTGTCTCTATGTCTGTGTCTCTGTCTCATCTCTGTCGTTACCTCTTTTGCACGTATTCTCCCTCTATCATCCAATATCTCCCCCCCCTCTCTCTCTCTGTCTGTCTCACTGACTCTCTTGAGAAGGATTGTCTGTGATTGTGTGTGTGTGTGTGTGTGTGTGTGTGTGTGTGTGTGTGTGTGTGTGTGTGGTTAGATAAGTTCTAGCACATTTATTGTAGCTTTGAATTTGTTAACAGAATTTGACTGGACTTAATTGTTTTTTTACGCTAATTCGACTAGACTTAAATTATGATTTGACGAAAATTTACTTGACTTAATTATGCTTTGGCGAAAATCTACTTGACTTAAATTATGATTTGACGAAAATCTACTTGACTTAATTATGCTTTGGCGAAAATCTACTTGACTTAATTATGCTTTGGCGAAAATCTACTTGACTTAATTATGCTTTGGCGAAAATCTACTTGACTTAATTATGCTTTGGCGAAAATCTACTTGACTTAATTATGCTTTGGCGAAAATCTACTTGACTTAATTATGCTTTGGCGAAAATCTACTTGACTTAATTATGCTTTGGCGAAAATCTACTTGACTTAATTATGCTTTGGCGAAAATCTACTTGACTTAAATTGTGTTTATACGCAAATTTCGCTGACTCTCACTGTTTTGCAAATATAAAAATAAAAGAAGGCATATTTAAGAAACGAAATCAGCCTCCATCTTTCCTCTCCCCCCCCCCGCCCCATTTCGTTGCCCTCTGACCCTCTATTGCACCCTCTATTGCTTATTCTGAATATAAATTCCAATTGTATGATTAGTCACATTCTCTATATGCGTTCCTATTAGGACGCATTTTTCTAATATAAAGGTTTTAACATATCCCAGCATTAACGTCCGTAACAGTAAAGGCTTTTGATTCAACAACATGATTGTGAAAAAAGGAAATAAATACATATTTTCTTAATGTGTGGACTTAATGCATTAAACTTTAGTCATCACAATGATTGGGCTTGCTACATATGTGGGAAAAACAAATAGTCAGTTTTTAACATACCATACATTTAAAGTGTTTGGGGGGGGGTCGGGGAGTGAGGAGTGGGGAGTGGGGGCCCCGTTCAGTTAGAGTTTGAATGGTAAAACGTGATGATGGACAGGAATGAAGGCTGGGGGGCGGCGGGTGTGGGGTGGTCGTAGGACGGCAGAAATAACTGAAGTAAATTTATCAGAAAGATCTGTTCGACGAAATATTTGATGACTAGTTTGGGATCGCGTGCAATTCCTCCCCCCCCCCTTTTCCCCCACTCTCCTTTTTCCCAACTTTGTCTTAATGGGTGGAGAGCTGATCAGGCGCAATGCATCGACTTGAGTAGAAGTCCATTAGCCTGGATCAGGCGCCCACAGCTACAAACGCCACCCATACCTCACCCTTCACACTCCTCCCCTCCTCGTCCCCTTTTCATGAAGTTTACATTTCAAATAATAAAAACCCGCACCCCCCCCCCCCCCCCCCAGAAATAAACACAATAATAACTCGCCACACGAATGACGCAGTGAAACCTGCAAATATAGACTGAAGGGGACAAATAAAAACAACAATCTTTTCTCTTTTTTTTGTGTGTATTTACTTTGCTGATAATTTCTTGTGATTCTTATCAATGATGAAATGAATGAAACATTTGTGAACTATGTGATTCTTAGCCGTTCATTGGCCTAGATGGAATATATCAAACAAGACACACATTTTCTTGGCATAGTCTAGAGACAGTCTCGGCTTATTGCCCTTGCATACTTTTAGTCTCTTCTAGTTCTCCGCAGAGCAAATTTCGGAGTTTTGCTGGAAATTGTGCAATTAAACTATAAGATCTATCTCTGAGCAAAAGTACGGGGTAAGTGCCGTAGGGTAGAATTCAATTTCGAATTAGAGTATTTGCGAATAATACTGAAGTTTTTTTTTTTTAAATTACTGTGCTAACATTAGAAAATTATTGTTTGTATTTTTAAAGTTTAATCAATATTGATGTATGTGTTAAAGTTATAACTTCGCGATTCTTAGTAACCCGTGGTACCGGTCAAATGACCGCATAAGTTTCCTTGACCACATACTTCTATTATTAAGACCCCAGGAGAAGACACAGACTTTTGAAAGACTTCATATAAATTTCTCTTGTAATAAACTTAGTCTAGATTATTTTTTACATGAGTAACATTTTGTTTTTAATTAATCTATCACATTTCAGAATAAAGAACACCCATCCATCCCTATAAGCACGTGGTTAACCATCTAAACATAATAAATGGTATCTATTACTTTAATGATAACAACACACGAATTTTATAATTTAAAAAAAAAAGCTGCTATACGTTGTTGTTGTTTTTTTTCTCCCCGAAATAGAAAACAGGAGATTGAGTTAAAGAAAAAAAAGCCAAATATTTGAGATTTTTGTTATTTCTAATATTAACTACTGCATTTCTCTAATTCTCTCTTCCTCTCTCTCTCTCGTTTCTCTCTCTATTTCTCTCTCTATTTCTCTCTCAATTTCTCTCTCTATTTCTCTCTCTATTTCTCTCTCCATTTCTCTCTCTATTTCTCTCTCTATTTCTCTCTCTATTTCTCTATGACTTTTCTACTTCACTTTCTTTGGTTTGATTTCTATTTCTCCATTGTTCCCTCTTTATTACGCCATCCTAGTAACCATCTCCCTCCCCCTCTCCCGCCCTCTCTCCCGCCCTCTCTCCCGCCCTCTCTCTCCTTCTTTCTCTCTTATGTCCACGAATACACACATCAATAAATACAAGTCTAATTCAAATTGCCGTCATAGTAACCCAAGTAAAGTGTTTGTGTGTGTGTTTGTGTGTGTGAAAGAATTGAAATGATAGACTTTATTTCTTTCTCTCCGTATTTCTTGTTTTGTGTTTAATAACACTCGGGTAACGGAGAGGGAGGAGGAAATGAGGGGGGAGGAAAGGAGGGGGGGGGGGGGAGAAACCTACATGCTTGGGTTTGTTGTTGTTTTTTGTTCGGGGGGAAGGAGTAAGTTTGGGGGAAGGGTGGTAATCAATCTCACCCCAACTGCGGCGCTAACCACAAAGTGATCAAACCAAATAGTTTCTCTTCTGATCCTTGTTTCTCCAGTTGCAGACACCGAGGGTAAGTAAGTACACAGTAACCGATCAATTAAAGGCTGATTTTTTAGAATTGTATTTATTCTTTTAATACTTGCCGAGATCGACAGAGCGACTCAGTAGTTTTTTTCTTTTTCTTTATGCCTACTTCGTTTACTTCATCTCGACCTCAAAGTTTTGATTTTTATAAATTTTCTATCGTTGATATTATTTCATCGTGTTTTAGACCATTCGTCAAAATGAAATTATCGGTTGATCTCTGTATGGATGTACACAGTGACTAATTGTATTGTGATATTGTTTAGTTGGTTACTGTATAATGTTTGGTTATATTGATATTATGTGGTATGGATATTTATCTTGTTTGAAAAGTTCTCTGGACATAATGGTAGGTAAGTTGTTTTTGTTTTAAGAGATGATTGTCGCCCTTATCTTATTTTATACATTTCAGACGCTCCGTTTATAAAGAAGATAATTGCATCCTACGCACATCCGTGGTTTGAGTCTAGTCCCGCATTTCCATTAGTGTTTTAAAATGATGTTAAGTTACTGGTTTCTTCCGGTAAACCCATTTTGTGGCCGGATGCCACTCGGAAAGAAAGATTATTTGTGATCAGTTGAATCCTTAATAAGATAAGATAAAATTGCTTTATTGATCCAAATAAATGGAAATTCGATTTGATAACATAAATAGTTTGACCAATTGATTTTCCTAAAGGACCGATAACTTTTTTCCCCGTGGTACCGGTCAAATGACCGCATAAGTTTCCTTGACCACATACTTCTATTATTAAGACCCCAGGAGAAGACACAGACTTTTGAAAGACTTCATTTAAATAAAAACAAACAACATGAAACTACAATAAATAAAATGTCAAGACAACTTGGTGAATGATTCAAACACAGACACAAATACATTTTATCAATTGATTTATTTATTGGTTAGGCTTGTGAATTTAACCCGGCGGCAGATCTCATTGGTTTCATTTAAAGGAGGTCTTGGGTATAAAATACGGTGAAAATAGCCCCGGGACTATTGTGGTGTGTGTGGTTTTTTTTTTAAACAGGGTTTAGTTGTTTGGTAGAACGTCACCCTCGCTTGAAGTAATTCTGATGTGTACATGACGTCATTGTGGGCTGGTGGTGGGGGTGGATTGGGGGTGGAAAGATGTAAGAAGTTTTGTGTAAGTTAATCATCTCTTTGTACACAGTAGCTAGAGAGACCAATGAGCATTGCTTTATGAGTTCTGGGTCTTAAGAAAAACATTATAATTGTATTATTATATTATATTTTTTAAAAAAGGAACGATCGTCTATATGCTTACATAGGAATGATATTACCGAATAGTTTAGTGGGGACAGACAGACATACAAACTATCTTAGAGATAACTATTGTATACAGTAATTGTGTCGGTCTATGATTCTATCTTTTTATCTTTCTATCTATCGTTTATGTATCTATCTTTCTTTCAATTTTTCTATCTATCGATCATCTATCTATCTGTCTCTATTTTTAACTTTCTTTCTATCAACCATCTATATATAACATATATCTATCGATATATATATATATTTATTTATTAATATATATATTTATGTATCTATTCAATAAAGTTGACCAAACTAGGTTAATTGTACAATTACAAGACATAAATAGACAGTGAACTCTGACCCCCAAAAAATTGTTAAATTACAAAAATGGGAATCTAACTGGAGTATGTCTTTTCACCCATAAAAATGCCAACTGATAAGGGTATCCAAGAAAAATAAACAAATAATAGCAAACTACTTCATTCATGGCAAAGACCTAACCAAAACTAAAAACGCAAAGGACTTACGTGTAATAATAAATGATAAGTTGTCTTGGAATCCACATATTGATGAAGAAATTAAATAAAACTAAGACATAAAAACTAAGTTTCTATTATACTCCCTTTCTTTGTAAACTAAGTTTATATTTAATTAAAACAAATATAAGTGATATCATACCCTATGAATTTCCACACACAAATTTTGCGCATCCTTTTTTTTTCTAGCTTTGGCCCGCAAAAAACATATATATTTATATATTTCTATATATTTCCATATATCTATATATTTCGTAAAAACGAACATATCCGAAAAGTTTATTTAATTCCGTCTCTTCCGGTAGAGTAAGTTATGCGTGACGTAAAATATTTTCCTCGATTCGCAATTGGTAGAATGAATTCGTGACTATTCCAAACGCTATGATGCTTAAAATTTGATAGAATGTATTGTTAGTCGGGACAAGTTTGCTGGCCAAGTTTTGGCTCGATTGGACGACGGGAAGTGGTCAAAAAATCGATGCAAAATTTTGCAAGCAACCAGACAAGCAGACAATCAGACAGACAGCGCAAGATAATAGAAAGGGAGTAAAAAGCTAACAAATCATTAGGATTCATAAAAATGAACTTTTACAAATGTAATAATAATATAAAACTAAAATCTCACATTAGTTAGGTCTATACTAGAATATACAACATCTGTATGGGACCCATCAACTAAAGAAAAGGTTCAAAGAAAAGAAAATAAATTCAAAAAAGAGCTGCAAGGTTCATTATTGGCGAATATTCACAACTGACAATTGAGAGGAACAACATTATTTAAATCACTAAACCTAGAAACACTAAAGGACAGAAGGGCAAAGTGTAAAGTAGTAATAATATATAAGGCATTAAACTCAAATTTAGAAATACAACACAATAACAATATGTCACAATGCTCAGATAAATATAAGAACAAAAACACTTTCCTTATCCCTTATGCGAGAATAAATGCATACCGGTATATGTATTTACATGGAATGGGTTACCTGAAAAAAACAGGAAAACCATTACCTTAAAATCATTTAAAATCATTTAAAACACCAATAGAAATAAAAGACTAGACTCACTAGGACCACGAATTTGCGTAAGAAGCAATAATCTTCTTTATAGAAGGAGCGTCTGTAATGTAAAAGATAAAATAAGATCTTATCATTTGTTCATCATAGAGTCGAGTTACCAACGGAGCCAATAGTCTAGTGACAGTTGTATTGGTATATAAGGCACACAACCACTAGTGATAGTTGTATTGGTATATAATTCGCACAGCCACTAGTGACAGTTGTATTGGTATATAATTCGCACAGCCACTAGTAACAGTTGTATTGGTATATAAGGCACACAACCACTAGTGACAGTTGTATTGGTATATAAGGCGCACAGCCACTAGTGACAGTTGTATTGGTATATAATTCGCACAGCCACTAGTGACAGTTGTATTGGTATATAAATCGCACAGCCACTAGTGACAGTTGTATTGGTATATAATACGCACAGCCACTAGTGACAGTTGTATTGTTATATAAGGCGCACAGCCACTAGTGACAGTTGTATTGGTATATAAGGCGCACAGCCACTAGTGACAGTTGTATTGGTATATAAGGCGCACAGCCACTAGTGACAGTTGTATTGGTATATAATTCGCACAGCCACTAGTGACAGTTGTATTGGTATATAAGGCGCACAGCCACTAGTGACAGTTGTATTGGTATATAAGGCGCACAGCCACTAGTGACAGTTGTATTGGTATATAAGGCACACAGCCACTAGTGACAGTTGTATTGGTATATAAGGCGCACAGCCACTAGTGACAGTTGTATTGGTATATAAGGCACACAGCCACTAGTGACAGTTGTATTGGTATATAAGGCGCACAGCCACTAGTGACAGTTGTATTGGTATATAAGGCACACAGCCACTAGTGACAGTTGTATTGGTATATAAGGCGCACAGCCACTAGTGACAGTTGTATTGGTATATAAGGCGCACAGCCACTAGTGACAGTTGTATTGTTATATAAGGCACACAGCCACTAGCCAAAGAGAAATAACTTTAACCTCTTTTACATAAGGCTCTTCCGTCTCAGATTCTCTCAGCAGTTATATGCCTAAACTTGGTTATTGTTATCAGAAATTTCATTTTTAATCGTTTCATCGTTAGCAAAAATCTCATTTTCAAAAATTTTGAAAAATTCTCATTTATGGTTAGCAAAAATCTTGTTTTATCTAATTTTGTAATCGATACCAAAATTTCTAATCGAATGAATACATTCTACCACATATCTCTCTCCCTACTATGACGTCAAAATCCCGAGAAAGCCAAAAATGTTACTGTTCATTAAAAAACTATAACCGGGATTTATTGAAAAGATATCTAATTTTAAGTCTAGAAACTAGTGTTTTTTTGTTAACGCATTTACTGACTTCATTTGTGCGAAACCAATGTGATTCTTCAAAAATCACTTCTTTTCTTCTTTAGATCTAGTACCTATAAAAATTGTTGGGCTACTTGTGGTTACCTCCCAAAAAACTAACCGGCCGATCCCTGCCGCCTTGCAGGAGTTTTGGGCCTAGTCGACATAATAATCTTCTAGATCGCAATGAGCATGCTGATATAGCCTAGCGCTATATAAATAACTATTATTATTATTTAAATAGATCGATTAATGGTTTAAAAAAACCTCTAATCGAATATTCGATAATGGCTGAACAACACTAGTATAAAGATTTATCGACTTACAAGTACTTTATAAACACTGCTTGAAACTTCATTCAAATAAAAAATCTTTAAAAAAACATTTCCTTTTTTTCCCGAAACAATTATGAATATTTTTATCCTGTTAAATTTAACGCCTTAGTTCATAAACGCTTGTAAATATCTTTTTTAATATACATAAATACACCCGAACAAAAAAAAAAGAAATTCATAAAAGGCAAACAAATAAAAGATTATTCCATGAGGTTTCCCAAAAGAAAAAAAAATCTACTACAGAAAAAAAGAGAAAAAAACCTCTATTGAATTTTTCATTGAGTTACAATTATTTCCGGTTGAAGCGCATTGAAATATTTTATGAAAACCGCAGAACTATAAAAAGCAAAAGCGAGTCAATTACAGTCTTACACTTGGCGTTGCTGGTTTATTCTTTTTACTCTTTCACTCCTTTCTTCTTTATGTCCTATTTCTCCTTCCTTCCTTCCTTCCGCTTAATAGACCACCCATAGTTGCAATGAGTGAAATCACAAATTTATCCCGCTACCGCCCAAGCCACAATCTCCCCACACACATTTTTTGTTGCCTATAAATGTTACCCTTGTGATTGTGCGTGTGTGTGTGTATGTGTGAAGGCTTTAATTTGAATCTGTAATAAAAAAAATAAAAAAAATTCAAATAAAATTTTGGTTCCTGTTGTAATTTTCCGGCATGCACAAATTACCAGTTAATCTCATTGTCATGTTTGTTGGCCAGTTTTTTCAAACATTTTATGTTCACTTTCAAAAATCCATTCCACTATTATCATTTTGCTTTTTGGTGAAAGATTGGCGGGGGTGGAGGGGGACGAGGCGGTAGGAGGTGGGGCGGTAGGGTGCCTTTTGTACATCGGACAGTCCGCCCGTGTGGTCCATTTGAAAACAAAGTGTACACAACGTGACCGTGAACCTCTATCTTCTTGCTGACCGTTTTGTACACAATCTGTTTGTACACCAGCCCGCTCCCTCCACCACCCTCCGCGCCACACTCACTCGGGTAATTGTAACAGAGACGAGGTTAATAGGACGGCTCGCTATGACACCTTTAAAAAAAAAAGAGAAATTGCGAATCACTGAAATGGTTATTAAAGATGTTTTAAATTGGGCCGTACTGGACCGCACTTGGTCCCCTTGATTGGAACTAAAGGGGCAGAAGGGTGTTAATATTTTATCTTATATATTACAGATGCTCCTTCTATAATGAAGATTATTGCTTCCTACGCTCATCCGTGGTCCGAGTCTAGTATTAAATCCTTATAAATGTTTTAAATGATGTTAAGTTACTGGTTTTCCTGGTTTGTCCAGGCAACCCATCCCATGCCCAAATGTCACTCGTGAAGAAAGAGTACTAATATGCATCTGTTCTCGCATATAGCGAAAAAACGAGAGAGTAAAAGACACAGAGAGAGAAAGAGAAAGAGAGGGGATGGTATTAATAACATTGCAATAAGAAAAACTTGTTAAAAAATGTGCACACCGTTTAGCAAAGGTTTTCATTTCAGACCAGGCTGATCCGTGGCCCTGGCTTACAAGAGAATTATGTGGCCAGCACAATCCCCATTGGACTTAACATTTTACAGAGCTACTGTAAGGCAACCACCAGACATGCATAGACTCAAGGACTAATACCAGACCTGGAAAACCAGAGACACCCCACCTGGTGTTAAGCTACAATTGGTGACAAGTGTGAAATGCAAGCTCTCGAATGTTGTGCTTCCGGGTGATTTGTGGAGTTTCGTGTTTAACATCTATCCCATGGTTGGAGTGCGATTTGGAGAGATGGAGGGAAACAGTAATGAGGAGATAATATGTTTATCCGTTTGCATCTTGCTTTAATATTCCCAGATAGAGATAGAGCTAGAGCTAGAGCTAGAGATAGACTTTGTTTAGATTTACAACCATCGCGAATAGAAGTTGCATGAATAGAAATAAAACCAAATCAAATCTAATGTACACATGTTATTAAAAATCTAACACATTCAAATCTAAATGGTCTCTATACATAAGTAGACTGTGTGTGTCGAGTCCGATCTCCATTGGCTTAAATAAAGACACGTGACTTTCTTCTTTTATTTATTAACCATTGTGATTTTCTTAGCAGTGTTGTTAGAGTTCCTGACAAAAATACCAGTAACTTGGATTCTTTTCCCCATTTAAAATTTTCGGTAAAAAATGCCCCCCCCCCCTCCAACTGGCACAAATCATTAAATTATTTAAACTAATTTGACAGAATTCTGAATAAGTAAGTATTTTTAATTAATTTATTTTTAGTTATGAAAAATCCGTTAAAATGAAGTTATTTAACTGAAAACATTAGTATGTGATCTAGTCTATTTAATATATTTAAAATTGAAAGTTTGTGCCATTTGTTATTCAGTGTATGCTTAATTATTACCCCGGGGATAAGCCGGGTAATTTAGCTAGTAGTTACATAAAAATCTAAAAAATTCAAAAGTTAATAAAAGTTTTATAGATACAGAAATCTAGTAATACAAAAAAAGCCTAGATCTATATCAATTTTAAACTTAAAAGTGTTTTTAGAAAATTAGTTATATTTAGAATCAAATATCAACAATTATTACTGGGTGATTAAAGATAAGGGTAATTTTATACTTATATATTGCCTTTGTTAATATGTTTGTCTTGGTGATAGTGGATAGATCATTCTCTAATAGGATTATCCAACTGTCAAAAAATGGTGCCCCAACGACCCTCGCTCGGGTTATGGGATAGAAGAAGAAGAAGAAGAAGAATAGGATTATCATTCTTTCTATTGATATCATAATCCTTGTTATTATCATAATTGGTGTGGTAATCATTATCTGTGGGATCATAATTATCTGTATTGATTTCATACCATGATCATTATTCTCCGTGGAATTATCATTATCAGTGGGATTATCATATTCCTGTGCATTTCAACCTCTGTTTGCATAAACCAATTACAAGTAGAAATAATCCTTTTCTGCGCAGACGCGTCTCTAGAATTATAAATAATATAAAACATTAGTTATTAGTTGTACATTTTAATCGATGAAAGTTTTGTTAGAACCCACACACACACGCCATGTCAAAACAAATTTAAATCAAAGCTACTTGGCGAACATTCTTGACGGCCAATTACTGCGTCACTGCGAAGAAATTAAAGCCGCTCCTCCCCCGTTATTCGTCCCGTCCAATCCCATCATTCCACGTCATTAATTGTACAAAAATGAAGCAGACGATCATACACTCATTTACCATCAGACCAATCAAAGATAAAGTTTGGTTTAAGTTGTGTTTTATTACAGCTTTTAAACTTTTTTTTTGTTAATGGCGCCTCTTGAAGATTTGGGTTGGTACCGTTATCCCATAATTTTTGGACACGCCAGAGTTAAACCCTTGGTCGTTTACCTCATCGGCCGCCATGATGGATGTAAATAACAACAAGCACCCATCGCTCTCCTCCGCCTACTCCGTCCCCTCCCTCACACCACACACACAAACACACATACAGACACACCTGAAATCCACCAATATCTCCTCCCACACGATCGTCAATTGGCAACATCCCCAGACAAGTCCAGGAGAGGGGTGGGGGTGGGGGTGGGGGTAGTGGGTAGGGGAGTAAGAGCTGTCGTTTTTTTTTCTCTCTCTTTCTCAGCCGATAGCTTTTTTCTTTCCATTTTTTTTTAGCCCTTTTTGTGTTATTGATTAAGAATTTCATAGTTGGCAACCGATTGCTACGCTGTTGATACATCGGCTAAGCTTTTGATTTATTTACCAACTTCAAAACATTCAGCTAACAGTTTGCCTACCATATTGAGCTGAAGTCACTCAATCAAAATAATGTGATAATTTGTATCTTATTGATGATGTAAGTAATTTCTATTCTTAAACAGTTTTTGATATTGATAAGTTCGGATTTTAACATTAATATTCTTATTATATAGGGCCTATAGAAACATTTATATTTAATTTTTATATTCAAATCCAATCTTTATTTTTCCAGAGATTATTTCGTTGCTTCAGTTTATAAGACCACTGATCTAGATTTACATATAGTGCTCCAATTGTCGTGAAAAAAAAATGCGGACTTTTATACATAGATAAGTGAACCGATGTAAGATGGCCGATTTGACCCCGAAATACATACAATCAAATAATATTTATTTTATTATCTTGTTTGAAAAACTTATAATTTTAATAAATACCTAAATATAGTAATTATTACGTTTAAGTTAATGTCACTGACCTATACAAATTGAATACATATTTAATAATTTCAGTAAAAGCAATACGAGAGTATATACATAAAAAAGTTCAGTATAAAAAAGTTCAGTATAAAAAAGTTCAGTATAAAAAAGTTCAGTATAAAAAAGTTCAGTATAAAAAAGCTCATTTTCATCAAATTTCATTGACGCATTTCCGTCAAATTTTTAAATTTTATGTACTTCCAGGTCAATCGGCCATCTTTCATCGGTTCACCTATCTATATAGAAAAGTCTGCATTTTCTCCTCATTTTTTATGTTTTATTTGAAGTGATTGAGTACTCCATGTATTTATAGGTCAATGTAAAAGACTATTGAAGTGTTTAATATTTTATAAAATATTACATTAATCTGGAATAATTTAAATTATATAATATTTTATTATATCAAAATTATTAATTTTATTACCCGTCGGACCAAATTGATCATTAAGCCGGTGAAGCAGCGTTCGCCAGTTTCTGTTGCCATGGCATACTAGGGGATATGTGGCCAGCACGATGCCAAGCTGCCTTTACTTTAACCCATTTACTTACTCATATTGAGTTAATTGGCTTAATTGTTGTTTTTGAAGCTGTTTTCTGAAGCTGTTTTCTGAAGCTGTTTTCTGAAGCTGTTTTCTGAAGCTGTTTTCTGAAGCTGTTTTCTGAAGCTGTTTTCTGAAGCTGTTTTCTGAAGCTGTTTTCTGAAGCTGTTTTCTGAAGCTGTTTTTCTTATTATGTTTCTTATTACATTTATGGATTGACTCACTTAAAAGGCTTTTTTTGTGTGTGTTTGCGTGATAAATTACATCCACATTAAGTTTTTGTCAATAGACTTCAGTCCAATGATCTAATATATACCACATTAAAGTTTTAGTAGTACAGAAGGCCCGAATTTACAAAAGAATCTATCAATATGTATAAGTCTTAGCGGTCTTGCTCTTCTCCAACATTAGATGTTGAATATGTTCATATATAAGTTCACAAGTGAACAATGATATTTATCGAGTCTACAAACAAACAAACACAAAACAAAAAAAAAAAAAACAAAAAAAAAAAAAAAAAAAAAAAAAAAAACCTTTTTTTTAATTTTGCTATAAATAGTTGCTGCATAGGTTTAAAATTTAAAACAAGCGAAATGGCTTCCTTAACAAAGAATCAACACAATCAGATTTGAGTGCAAGAATTATTTGTTCTCATTATTTTGTTCCCTTCAGTTTTGTGAATCATGTTTCTTGTAAATTAAAAATTGACATTAAAGAAAAAAAATTGTATAAATTAAACATTCATAACAAAAATAAACATCAAACTATTACAACAAATTCAGAAAAGAGCTGCAAGGTTCATTTCTAGCAAATATTCACAACTGACAAGGGTAACGACAATAATTAAATCACTAAACCTAGAAACACTAGAGGACAGAAGGGCAAAGAGTAAAGTAGTAATAATACATAAAGCATTGAACTCTAATAATTATTTACAAATACAACACAAAAACTATCAGATAAATATAAAGACAAAAACAATTGCCCTTATTCCTTATGCGAGAACAAATGCATATAAGTACTCGTTATTCCCAAGTGGTATCTGGGCATGGAATGGGTTACCTGAACAAACCAGGAAAACCGTTAACTTGACATAATTTAAAACACTAATAGAAATGCAGGAATAGACTCAACCGCGGATGAGCGTAGGCCACACTAATCTTCTTTATAGAAGGAGCTTCTATAACATACAAGATAAATTGCTTGTTACTTTACAAAATGTCAATTATATATTTACAAATGTCGCGTTGATCAATCCTTTCTGTAAGTCTGTCTGTTTGTCCACGACTTCGTTCATAAAATAGCTATTACTTACTCTTATCACACCGGGGCACGGTGTCGGCATCGCGTTCGACTAGCTTTCCAAAAGTTCTGGGTTCGAATCCTGGTGAAGGCTAGGATTTATTTCCAGGACTGGAAGATGATCTTGAGTCTACACAACTCTGAGGGTACCTGACATTACTTGTTGTAATTTATTTATCTATTTATCTATTTATCTATTTATCTATTTATCTATTTATCTATTTATCTATTTATCTATTTATCTATTTATCTATTTATCTATTTATCTATTTATCTATTTATCTATTTATCTATTTATCTATTTATCTATTTATCTATTTATCTTTTTATCTATTTTTTTATTTATCTATCAATTTATCAATTTATCTATTTATCTATTTATCTATGTATTTTTTTATCTATGTATCTATTTATCTATTCAACTATTTATCTATTTATCTATTTATCTATTTATCTATTTATCTATTTATCTATTTATCTATTTATCTATTTATCTATTTATCTATTTATCTATTTATCTATTTATCTATTTATCTATTTATCTTTTTATCTAATTATCTATTTATCTATTTATCTATTTATCTATTTATCTATTTATCTTTTTATCTATTTTTTTATTTATCTATCAATTTATCTATTTATCTATTTATCTATTTATCTATTTATCTCTTTATCTATTTATCTCTTTATCTATTTATCTATTTATCTATTTATCTTTTTATCTATTTTTTTATTTATCTATCAATTTATCTATTTATCTATTTATCTATTTATCTATTTATCTATTTATCTATTTATCTATTTATCTATTTATCTATTTATCTATTTATCTATTTATCTATTTATCTATTTATCTATTTATCTATTTATCTATTTATCTTTTTATCTAATTATCTATTTATCTATTTATCTATTTATCTATTTATCTATTTATCTTTTTATCTATTTTTTTATTTATCTATCAATTTATCTATTTATCTATTTATCTATTTATCTATTTATCTCTTTATCTATTTATCTCTTTATCTATTTATCTATTTATCTATTTATCTTTTTATCTATTTTTTTATTTATCTATCAATTTATCTATTTATCTATTTATCTATTTATCTATTTATCTATTTATCTATTTATCTATTTATCTATTTATCTATTTATCTATTTATCTATTTATCTATTTATCTATTTATCTATTTATCCATTTATCTTTTTTATCTTTTTATCTATCTTTATATCTATCATGTCTTTCTTTCATTTTATTTATATATGTGTATACCCTTCCGTATTCTATATATCAATCTACCCACACATCTATCTATCTATGATTATATATATCTATCTTTATGTCAATCTATTTATCTACCTATTTATTTATCTATCTATCTATCTGTTTATCTTTTTATCTATCCATCTATCTATATATCTGTCGATCTATTTATCGATCTATCTATCTATTATTGTATTTATCTATCCATCTATCCTTTTTCTGTCTATCTATCTTAAATTCTATCTCGTTATATATCTACTAGCTAAATTACCCTGCATTGTGCGGGGTAACAATTAGCCTCCCTTGTAATTAAAGAACAAAAACTATGCAAAGGAGAACCAAACCTAGGTAAAAGAAAATAGCGTAAGCTTGATATAATACAATAAGGTCACGTGTCTTTATTTTTACCAATTGGCATCAATTTTGACACACACATTCGGATTTCTATACACACATATTTAGCTATCAATCTTTCCTGCTTGTCATCAAAATCAATCCAATCAATCTATTCATTTATCCTCACTTCCATTAATGTATGTATCTATGTATCTTTGTATCTATGTATCTTTGTATCTTTGTATCTTTGTATCTATGTATCTTATCTGTCTGTATGTATATGTGCCTGCATATTACCCACATATCCATAACTATCACCGTTACAAAACTACATTACTCCAATAACCCAGGCACCCCCGCCACCCCTATATCCCCCCCCCCCCAATCTCAGCGTATGACCCATCCGAGTGTTTATCTGTAGAAACATGTTTCGCGAAGAAACAACCCTTGTCTGTCTGTCTGTCGGCCCCGGCGCCATACAAGCAGAAAGGGCAAAGAGCTCGCGTCCAGCTTGTTTGTGCAGCAGATTTCCTCCGATTAACGTGCATGTCTCAGTAGCCAGCTCCGGACGTTCGCTCAAAGTGTGTGACCAGGACTTATCGCCTTGAGTAAAGCAGCAGGAAAGTAGCCACTAATAAACCCTCCCTCCCCTCCCGCCCCATGACCTCCACTATACCTCTCCCTCCCGCCGCCTGACCCCGGTCCACACACACACACAACCACACACGTACATAGATTCCCTTCCTCCATTGACTTAAGAAGTCTAGCGGAAGTGAAATAAACGTGACGGTATTAGCCACAACTTCATTCATTCATGGCTCTGGAGAGTTTTACTGGTGCGCAGTATTGCATCTATACTACAGTTGTTTTTTTTTTGCTTTTTTAATTTTTTAAATTTTTAATTTTTTTTTTTGTTGTTGTTATTGAACTGAATAAACTCTGTAGATCCAGTGGCCATTCAAAACAATCATCGCAGAAAAAATTTAATTGTATCCCCAAATTTCCATGAATAAAAAAAACAACAACTTGTCACTAATTTCTAAACAAAAAATAACGCGACCAGGATGAATTTGGTTTTCAGGCAAGCTGTTTACATTAATAGAAGTGGCTTAAAATATTTTGTGTGTGTGTAAAACTAAGCAATTTCAATAGGGCCTACTGAAGGTTTCCAAAACAACTTTTAACAAATAAATTAGAACAATGCGTTTCAATCAAATACTATCCAAATAATGTTAATAACTATTTTACACCAAAACATTTTCAAAATCTTATGCTGGAGAAAGAGCTTAGGTCCAGTCAATACATATTTATAATATACTTTTCCAGAAAGATGCAATTCTTAGATCAAATCATATGCCAAACAATTAAATTTGTAACAAAATGTAAAATATTTTTTCCCAAAGTTATTTTAAGTGAAAATTCCAGTGGTCTAAAGAGTTTTTTTTTATTTACATATAAGGGTTAGGGTTAGGGTCAATATTGGCATCTTGTTCGGAATGATTACAATTATTTTGGGCGGGGTCATTTGGATTATGAGAGCTAAAAAATACTGGTCAATTGGCGTCATACTTTCCAGGTCGACGTCACAAAGAACTAGAATCGAATTCAAAAAATTTAATTGATAACATCAGTACATCTCAGATATTTTCTGAGGGCTCGTAAAACGAACTCGTAGGCGAGATATGCAGCGACAACGAACTCGGTAGTTTCTCGCGAGATAGATACACCGACAACGTTAGCAGAGCCTAGATTACTCTCTTACGGCTTGTAGAACAAACCCAGTTGTATCTCGCGAGATAGATATTGACAGCTTTACTAGAATATCCAAATGGTGGACGGTTAACGGCTCTCTCTCTTTCCCTGTTTCTTTCGCTCTTTATCTGTCTCTCTCTCTGTGTCCTCTCTCTGTGTGTCCTTCGCTCTCTCTGTCTCTCCCTCCCCAAACCTTTCTTGGTTCACGTAGCAAAGTCAACAAATTGTTTAAGAGCGCCCTCGTGTGACCTGCTTGTGAGAATGGCCAACTCCAAAAGATCGAAGCGCAGTTTTTATCATAAAAGAACTTTGATAAGCTCCAAGTTTAGAGATTTTTCCCCTTTTTTTCCCCCATGAGTTCTTTTACTTTTTATACATTCTAACGGCGTTTTCCTCACCCCCCCTTCTTTCTACCCCTCCTCCCTGACGCCCTTCATCACATGTCCCCCACTCCCGCCACATACTCCCACACCAAGAGTAAAAAAAGAACTCCTTCCCCCGGCCATTCACCCCCCCCCCAACTGGTGTCGCCTGTCGCAAGGTGGAAGGGGCGGTAACCCAAGGGGTGAAAATAAAAGAGGGAGAAAAAATCCGCGGAACAATTTGTTTGCTTCTTTTTCTATTCACAAGTCCGATAACTGAAGACATTAGTTCTCAACACATTGAATAGGCGCACGTGAAGATGGAGTTACGGTTCTTGGGCAATTTGCCGGACTGACTGACCAATTATGACCCAGTGTCTCGAGTTTTCCTTAGTTTTTATGTTCTGAAGGTGACGAGTTAGTAGATAGTCCACTTGTAGAAAAATCACTAAATACGTATATGGATACAGCCGCGACTTTGATTACATTAAGCACAATCAATTTATGCAATTCGATCACCTTTTTATTGATTTCTGCCCCAAAACCTGCAAAATTAAGTCTTTCAAAGATTTGAGGATTCTCTTTTCATTTTCATATGGCTTATTTCAGAATTTCTATACGAGGGAAACTGCAATTTCTGTTTCTTTTATTATAAAATATTTTTTTTCTTACGTGTATGATTGACGTTTTACATTAACTTCGTCTATAAATATAAACTATAATGTTTACTAATTTCTAACTGTAATCTATATCTTACTCTAAACTATACCATTTAATCATTACTACAAATGTAGTCATTGTCAAAGTTTATCATGTCAACGTAATATCTGAATTAATTATTTTTTCCTTACCAGGTTTTCAACTTCACAAAACTGAAGTCTGGAACAAGGTTAAGACCAAAATGGGCTGGAAGTTCAAGGTCACTCCAAGACCAGGATCTTTGTTTCTAACCTGATTTTCCGAAATCCATGGATTAAAAGTAGTGGCTTTTTTGTGGATTACATCAATCGATCCACGGATAAGGTTCTAACCGAATAATTAAGCTTTGTTTTTGTGATCCGCCTGCATGTCAATTCTGTCCATGTTTCTATTTGGCATGAAGAGTATTCTCGGATGAACTGTCTGACATCATCAGTATATACAGTCAGAAGCTAACGTTGCGGCGTAGAGATATTTGACATGTAGACCGAATGTCTCCAAATTCACCCGAGCTATAAAAAACATATTGAATACTCAAAGAAGGCAAAACTATTCCTGATAAATTATTTCTATAATTAAAAATTAGAGAGAAAAAAAAAAGTGAATTAGATGATTTCGTCACTTCTTCTTGAACACAAATTCATCATTTGTTTTAGAGGATTTAATTGTGATAAGGTGTTTAGGAAGGAGTTGTGTCAAACAGATACAATAATAACCTTTGAACTTTTCAAAGTTATATAGACTCAGATCGTGGTGTTTTTAGTATTTCGTTTTTGCTTTTGCAACTGGTGGATGTGTATTTGACAAAAGTTCCAAATATTTTATTTTTGTTTTGGAAAAATTCACGTTTTGGATTTGTTTTTTTTGGTTGGCGCAACCATTTCTTCTTCTTCAACTTCTGGGTTTGACCTTCACGCCGGCTTCTGATGACCTTGGACAATGCTCCTTATGGTGATGATGTGCTTCATGTTGCTGACAACGGACGTCTGCAGCCAAAAGTCAATCAAGGTGAAGGCCCCTAAGGGAACTAAGTGGTGGTAAGTTAAATTTAGTCGTTCGGTTAGTTATCCCTCTTTTAAAAAATGATTGGCGATGCACAGGGTTGAGTTAAAAATATTTGTGGGGAAAATTCCAGAAAATCAGAATATAGAACACACACATTATATTATAGAACTGATCAATTAAAATTGAATCTATAAAATTCATACTTTAAAAAAAAAACACTAAAGTTTAGTTCAATTCACGAGTTCAAAGTTAAAATTAGAATTTATCCAAAGTTATGAAAGGACTAATTCATAAACTTCGTCTCCTGGCGCCATAAAGTGGTCTTCTGATGATGTAATTAGGAAGGTTAAAATCGTAGCATCATTAAATGCAAGACTGGACTGAAAAAACACAGATATGCCTAGCCACGCAATCATCTTATCTTTTCTAAGGCACGTCCATGAGCCTGTTAGCGACAAGATAATATCATGGAATAATGGAAAGATGGAATGACGTATCACGTGCTATTTTCTAATCTTATCTTATATGCTTATACACTTGCTAAAAAAAAAGATTATTGCGTTGTTATAAGCATTTCCTAAACAATTTATCTTATTCTCCTGCGATGTAAAACATGTTTTGTTCATAATATTTTGTACATTAGCACAAAACTTGATTAGCCTACAATTTTCTGTTCATAAAAAAAAAAATTGGGATGAACAGTAAATTTGACGATAGCATTTTAGTATATTGTGTCTTCGATACAATGCATGATGGTTGTTTTTATTTATTTATCCCTATTCCCTAAGACATATACCGGCCAAGACAGGACTGATCAGTGAATATGTGAACCGAATTTGCCGCACAATAAGTAGTAAAACGAATTTTAACGTTAATTCCAATTGAGAATAAACGATTTAGTAATAAGGATTATAGTCTGTAAATTGTGAAAAGTTTGATATATAAAATTAAGATGATTGTTATATCATTATATAACACATACTGACTTATGTAGATTTAGAACATAGTAGTTGTACTACTAAATAATATATTCTTTGAATGTTCTACTTAATTCACAATTAGATGATCGCTTGAATATTATATTCGATTAAAAAAAATGTAATTTGTAATTATTTGTTTTTGGATTTTAAATTTAAGGTTTTCTTTTTATATGTAAACAACATTATTATCGGCCTTGTACAATTTAAAATGACCACTTTGATAAACAGTTTTAAAACTAACTATCTTGGTAAATCACACTTTAAAATTTATTATTATATTACAATTTAAATAAACATTATCGGTCAATAATATAAAATATAAAGTTAACTCGTTTGTTAATACATTTTAAAACTAAAGACCTTGTTGTAAAAGATTTTCAAAAATCCAAGGACCTGGCTATAATATAAATAATTAAAATAAACTTTCACAAGGATAACTTCAATGCAGAAATAATTTTAAAAAATTATAAATATTTGCTTAATGTCTTGGAGTAATTGTTCAACAATATATTTAATATTTTCTCTCCTTTTTACATAACAATTCAATGACCAAATGCACTTGGAAACAACCACCGAACACTGATAGAAACACATCAATAAAAAATATTTTATCATAACAACAATCGACACATTTCTAGTATTTTTCTAGTATATATTATATTTTCTTATCTTCTCTTATCTTATAATATGCCGACGCTTTTACTAAAGATTAGATAATATAAAATCTTATTTTTAAAATTCTGATAGATGTCTAGATCTAAATTCAAATTTTCGGTTTAGTGAATGTTCAAACTGTCCCTTGATAGATCTATATTGAAATTTTAGATTTAGATTTTTTTTTTTATTATCCCAACACTTGATAATGATTTGAACATAAAACGGAGGAGCTTTAAGAAATTGATCCCAAGCCGGACCTGAATGTACCCGGATGTACTCAACACACACAAATAGATCTCTTTAGGACGTTAATTTTAAAATGGAGCAGGCAAAGTTCTGGAAATGAGCTGTTTAGTATTCTTTCTGTGCTATATTCTGTGACTAAAGTCTTGCATTTTCATAAGTGTTTAAAAGAATGTTAAGTAGTTTGTGGCATTTTTAAAAAAATCTTTATAAACTCGGGAAACCTATACGGTGTCCTAATGTCACTCAACATCAGAACATCTATGAATATTTTTCTCGAAGCTGTAATTATTTTATTACAAATAAACACACATTATAAATTAGCACAAAGATATTATAAATGAAATAGATTCTGATATAATGGCTGTGTTAGGTAAACACACTATATAAATTAGTACATAGATATTATATGTGTAATAAATATAAAGGATGAGTTTCAATAAATACACTATATAATTTAGCACAAAAATATTATATATGTAAGAAATATAAAGGCTGAGTTCAATAAACACACTTTATCAATTGGCACATACAGGTAGATATGTTTTTTAAATGTCATAGATATAAATATTGTGTCGGAGTTGACTATCAGAATTCTATTTTTAACAAAACACTTGTGTGTGCGTTTACACCAGGTTTAATTACAGTGCAGCTTTTACAACCACAGTTTTTAATGGGAGAAATGTTTTTATCAGAGACACACGTTTCTAAACATATGATTGAAAAAAAATAATTTGTTCAGCTCCCCAGGCAAAGCTTGCACCCCAGTACGGGCGGTGATGGGATACGGGTGTATGTGTGTGTGTAGGGTAGTAAGGGATGTTGGTCTATTTATTAAAAAAAAGGGGGAATTGGGCGACAATTAAGATTTCATCTCGGTCGATTGAAAGACAAAGTGTGCGTTCCCTTTAGCTCCGGGGCAGGGAAAGTGTAATATCTTGTATCACAGGGAGGAGAGTGTTATAGTTGTACAAATGAAATTTAATAAACATGACATCTATTTATATAAACACACAAGTACACATTGCAATAGAAAACTAGTGTTTAATATATATATGCCTTTTTAATTATATGCTTAAAGTTTGTAATTACGTGCCTAGTGCGTTCATCAATGGTTAATTTAAAGACACGTGACCTTATTGTCGTATATTTTACTTTAATATGTCCTCAGTAGTGTAATGGCTAGATATCACGCCTGTCACGCGGGTGAGCTGGGGGCTCGATTCTCCTTACTATAGTCTTCTTTTAAAAAGGAATGTTGAATTTGTGAGAATTTTAAAGTACCATTCACACCAAATTGATCATAGGGCCTGTGAAGCAGCGTGCGCCAGTTTCTGTGGGTTACGGCAAATTAGATGATTGTGGGGCCAGCACTATGCACAGCCACCTTTAATTTACCACAACTAAGGTCAGGTACCCATCAGAGCTGGGTAGACTAAGGGACACCCTCCAGACCTGAGAAAAAATCCCAGCCTTCACCAGGATTAGAACCCCGCACCCCGCCAGTCGAACGCGATGATTTCAATAAGTTAAAAAAAACATAACAGTATGGTATTCGTATCGTAGGGCTTGGCTCTGTGAATTTAGTATAATAAATTATATTTTAACGTTCGACATAATACAATACAAACACATTATTTATACCAATTATTTATTTATTTATTATTTATACCAAGTCGCCCAAATCTATGTTATCTCGACAAATAATTAGTTTATTCGAATCAAGTTGTTAAATATTGAAATTGAAGATGAGAACTTTAATATGATCGCTATATATAAACTGAACTATATACGTGCAGTTTGCTCTTCAACCCAGTGAGTCGGGAAGTTTAGGTAGTATAATTAGATAGATAGAAAAATAGATAGATTGATAGATATAATTTCTGGCCGTCGAGGTTGAAATGAATAGTCAATCACCAGCAAAAGCATGCTTTTTTGTTTACGGAAATGCCTAAAATAATTAAAAATAGCACCGGAAGTTCATGATTTCTTCCATTTGAAAAGATCAGGCCTCAATAAGACTTGTCAATGAAGTCTGCTAATTTATTTCTACCGAAGCCACTAGAGATTAATTCCATAACAGAGCCTATTTCTCTATATCAATATTTATCTTATCTTATATATTACAGACGTTCCTTCTATAAAGAAGATTATTGCGTCCTACGCTCATCCGTGGTCTGAGTCTAGTCTTGCCAAAATAAAATATAGCTAGAAAAATTAAAAAAAAATAAATCACTAAATAATTATAATTTTAAAATTAAATGTAAAAATAAAATCATACTAATACTAAATTATGTACATAATTATCTTATGTTATATATTACAGAAGCTCCATCTATAAAGCTTATTGCGTCCTACGCTCATCCGTGGTCCGAGTCTAGTCTTGCATTTTTATTAATGTTCTAAAGGATATTAAGTTACTGTTTTTTCTGGTTTGTTCAGGCAACCCATTCCATGCCCGGATGCCACTTGGGAAGAAAAAGTACTTATATTCATTTGTTCTCACATGAGGGATAAGGAAAGTGTTTTTGTCTTTATGTTTTTCTGAGCTTTTAACAGGTTGTTATTGGGTTGTATTTCTAAATTAGAGTTTAATGCCTTATATATTATTACGAGCGGCAGCGCGTTCGACTGGCGAGCCGAAGGTCCCGAGTTCGAATCCTGATGCAGGCTAGGATTTTTTCCCGGGTCTGGAGGGTGTATACCTGACATTATTTGGGGTAAAGTAAATCGGCTGTGCATAGTGCTGGCCACACAATCACCTAGTATGCCGTGGCCACAGAAACTGGTAAACGTTGCTTCATCGGACCTATGGATCAATTCGGTCCGACGGGTACTTTACTATATTATTACTGCTTTACTTTGTATACATTGATTATATTATATAAATATTATATTAATCAATGTTAATATTATTGTTATTAAAAAACAAACCATAACCATGATATAATACATAAAACATATTAATATTATGTCACAAATTGTTATACCTGTTTGTATGACAAATAACGCATATAATAGTTCTAACATTGACCCCATCTGACTAAAATATAAATGTAAAAGATATTTTATATGACACATTATCACTTTGTTATTGTAATTTTAATTCTATTACCAGTGCTTAAGCTGTAAATAAATTACTCAAATAATAAATAGTCTCAAGGAGTCTATCTATTTATTAATATTGATTAGTTATCTTTATAATGACAAAATTCATAATGCAAGAGCAAATAGTAATAACTTTATAATTATTACAAATGTATGATTTTGTTGGCATCAATCTATCTATCTATCTATCTATCTATCTATCTATCTATCTATCTATCTATCTATCTGACGTTTTGTCTAGCATTCTACTTCGTGATAGCTGTCAAATGTCATTGTCTGGTGGCCACCGAGCTAAGGCTACTGGGTCTTGGTTCAAAACTTGGAAAAATTATTCCGTGCCATTTTATAGATTCCTAATAATTCTATGTCAGTTTAATTATTCCGTGCCATTTTATAGATTCCTAATAATTCTATGTCAGTTTAATTTTTCCGTGCCATTTTATAGATTCCTAATAATTCTATGTCAGTTTAATTATTCCGTGCCATTTTATAGATTCCTAATAATTCTATGTCAGTTTAATCATAAATTATCTGATTGGATGTAATAATCAACATTCAAATAGATATTCTAATCAACATAAAATTAGATGTTTTATATATAAACTACTAAACAAGATACATAAATTTAAACATCGCCTGTGCCAAAACAATTTAAACATATAATGTTGTGTTTGTGAATATCGTCCGGGCAAGTAATCGTTTTGCCAGAAATAATCAGGAATACTAAAAACTTCATTTGAAACAAGGAAAATGCTAGACTGGACTTGTCCAACGACAGAGCTTGGAAAAACAACCATAAAATAACTGATTCATTCATAATAGTATGTTAGTCAACAATTAAATAACAATAGATCCTTGTCCTTGCATTTGTGAAGTCAATGAAGTTTGTCTCAATAGTGTACATCAGATTTCTCTATCTTATTCTATCTTATCTTATTTATCTTATCTTATTTTATCTTATCTTATTTTATCTTATCTTATTTTATCTTATCTTATTTCGTCCTCTTTTTTGTTACAGACGCGCCCTCTATACTAAAGATGATTATTTCGTCCTACGCTCATCCGTGGTTTGAGTCTAGTCTTGCATTTTGTCAATTGGTGTCTTAAATGATATAAAATTTTTGGTTTTCCTGGTTTGTTCAGGCAACCCCGTCTATGCCCGGATGCCGCTGGGGATGATATAAATGAGACTTAAAAATCCGTTTCTTGAAGTATTAGAACTGTTTGTTGTTGTGTTGTATTTGTAGAACTGTTTGTTGTTGTGTTGTATTTGTAGAACTGTTTGTTGTTGTGTTGTATTTGTAGAACTGTTTGTTGTTGTGTTGTATTTGTAGAACTGTTTGTTGTTGTGTTGTATTTGTAAGCTTGAACTTTATGTCATCAATAATTCATGGGCCATGGTGGCCCTGCGGCAGCGCGTTCGGCTGGCGTACCGAAATGTTCTAGATTCAAATCCTGGTGAAACGCTAGGATTTGTTCCCGGACACTGGAGGGTGTCCTGAGTCTACCCAGCTCTAATGGGTACCTGACATTAGTTAGGGTAAAGTAAAGGCGACTGTGGCATTGTACTGGCCACACAATGACCTAGTATGCCATGACATTATAAACTGGTGAAAGCTGCTTCACCGGTCCTTTGGATCAATTAGGATACTTTAGATGGATAACTGGATAGACAAATAGATAGATAAATAGATAGATGACAGATAGTTAGATAGATGGAGAGGGTTTCGGGCAATCAAAATGTAATTCTTTCCCAGTTAATTCCGTCCAAATAATTTTCACCATTAAAAAAAAAAATTTGACAAAAAAATTTAAAATTTCTCTCCACATTCAAGGTCCTTAGCGAAATCCGGAGAACCGTCGAACGATTTGAGGTCCCCTTTGACGAAACACAACAACAACCCAAGCCTAGAACCGCTGACGAAAAGACAGCGGAAGCTGGTCACCAAGAACCCGGGCAGCATTGTGGCCGTGGAGAGCGGTGCCAAGCTGGCCATCCAGGAATGCAAGCACCAATTCAAGAACAGACGCTGGAACTGTCCGACCAACTTTGATAGTCACGATAGTTCAATATTTGGAAAAATTATCCAGAAAGGTCAGAATTCTTATTTGTTTATTCTGTCGTTGTTTCAATAATCTCTTTCTCTCTCTCTCTGTCGCTGTCTCCCTAGCTCTCTCTCTCACTCTCTCTCTCTCTCTCTCTCTCTCTCTCTCTCTCTCTCTCTCTCTCTATTAGTGCTTCTGTGTGTGTTTCTGTGTACTTGTGTGTACATTTTTGTGTGTCGGTGTTTGTGTATTTGCGCAAAAATGTGTGTGTTAGGGCTAGGGATTGATAGATGTACAAATATATAGATGGACAGTTGTAAAGTTGCATAGATGGATAGATAGATGGATAGATAGATGGATAAAGTCCGACTGGTCCAGCAATTAGTACAACCGACTGTTAACAAAACGGCACGGGTTCTACCCCTGCCGCCGACCAATCCCTGCCACCCTGCAGGAGTTTTGGGCCTAGTGGACGTAATAATCTTCTACCTAGGGCCTAGTGGACGTAATAATCTTCTATCTAGGGCCTAGTGAACGTAATAATCTTCTATCTAGGGCCTAGTGGACGTAATAATCTTCTATCTAGGGCCTAGTGAACGTAATAATCTTCTATCTATGGCCTAGTGGACGTAATAATATTCTATCTATGGCCTAGTGGACGTAATAATCTTCTATCTAGGGCCTAGTGGACGTAATAATCTTCTATCTATGGCCTAGTGGGCGTAATAATCTTCTATCTAGGGCCTAGTGGACGTAATAATCTTCTATCTAGAAGGAAATTCTGTAAACTTTAAGTAATGAGTGGAATAGACTAAAAAATGGACGGGCATTAGAAAGATTTACGGATAGATTTATAGATCCTAACCGTAGATAGATGGCTAGATTAGTTAGTTACATTCCGGGTCAAATCGACCAGCTTACTGACGGTTCACTTATCCATATAAACGAGTCTGCATTTACTCCACATTTTTATGCTTTTTTTTTAACTGATCGAACACTCCATGTATATATAGATCAGTATTTCAGTATTGGTCAATATTTGTTTATTTTATTCCATTACAACAACGTCACCAGGTATGAGGCTATTTCCAAGTCTCGTCACATGGAGAAAAAAACAACAACTCTTCAGTTGACCTTTAACTTGATGTTTCACGTTGTTGCCTTTCTGAGAGTTCAAGGTCATTCAATAGCCATTCTGAAATCTGTAAATAACTTGACCTTATCCCGGCTAAACGATGGCGCTTATAACAAACGAACTAACAAACTGTTATAAGATTTTCAATTCAGTTTGTTACATTGTAACTTTACAGAAAAACACACACAAACAAAAGAAAAAGCTAATTTGATCTTAACAAGTTTAGAAGTCTGAATAAACTCAACTCCACCACATAAGCTAGAGATGAAGACATACATTCAGTAAACAAAGGTTTGCCAAAAAATCCATTTTTTACTTTAGTTTTTTTCCCAGGGCCTTTCCATTGTGGGACTGGTTTTATATTTCCATGCTAATGTCCCCTTGAACGAAACACCAAAACAACACCAAACAAAAGCACCCTGTTAGGGCAGTTGTCCTTCTGTGTCTGTAACCAACTAAAGATTTAATTGGAAGCTAGTTTGATGACTTTGACACTCCGGTCAGGTGACGATTTTTACGATGCTGGTCTCCGCCTGAGCACAAAGCTGTCGCGGCGCTTGGCTAATTCTCTTACTGTAAAAACGTAATTCTTTTACTTTTCTTGGGTGTTGTGCGTTTTTGTTTCCCCCTGAGTATGTTCCCCTTGTTTCTTCACTCGTGTTGCTTCCCCTTACTGATACATGTTAGGGATTAGGCGAGGAGGTGGGGGGTTAGTGGGGGAGAAGGGGCTCTATGTTGATGTTCTTGGTGGTTGACGCCCTTAATGGGGAGCGACGTAGAACACGTGGGAAAGTATTACTCGTTCTATTTCTCTTTGTCTCTTACTCGCCCATCTCTCGTCCTCCTAGCTCTATCCTCCCTACTCCTCACTCCCTCTGTCTTTCTATCTAGCTATACATCTATTCCTCCCACCCCCTCTCTCTATATATATAATATATATATATATATAGGCTATATATATATACAAGCTAAATTCCCCGGCAATGCCGAGGGAAAATTAAATAGGCCGTGTATAAACTACCGATAATTTTTTTATAAACTATAATGAACAGAAAGCTATAGCTCTAATAATTTTAACAAATTAATTATTATTTTCCGAAAACTTTTAGGAAAGTAATTTAAAATAAATCGAGTTGAAGCAAAAAGCTAAATTTCCCGGCGTTGCCCGTATAAAAAATACATAGGACAAAGGCATACGCTTATAGCTACAGAAAAAAACAAACAATGAACAGAAAGCTATAATGCGTCTAAAATATAATAATAAGATTTTACTTAATGAAAATATTCTAAGTCCCGAAATTCCTTACACTTAAAAAAAAAAAAGAATCAATATTAATGGAAATTTTAAAAAGTAGGAAAAAAAAAAGCTATCAGTGCGGAATCGAACCCAGATTGCCCGAATGGCAGTCGGATACACTGAACACTCTGCCAGGGAGGACACCATGGAGATAGCGAGATCGCAAAAGTAGAATATGAGACAATACGGTCACGTGTCTTCTAATTAACCAATGGGAATCGGATACCACACACACAGTCTACTTTATATATATAGAAGACTAGAAGTCAAATTAAAATTAAAATCGAAAGTTATATACAGCGGAAGTATTTTAGACAGTTTTACTGGCTGCGTACGGAAAACACGACTATTAAGTTCTAAAAATAGAGCAAGCGGTCCTCTTATTATAGTCTTTGCTTATATGTTTATACCTTAGAGCAGGGGTCGGCAACCTTTTGCTTATAGTGTTCCAAACTAGGATTTCTAAATCATTCAGCGTACCAACAGCGTGAAAGTCAAACTGCTCAACTATATTATTTTTACTAGACAATTTATTTAGTCCCGTAGCGAGACCAAGACCAACAGAAAAGTAGCGGCGTAGAGACAATCATTGAAGCGTTTTATATTTAAAAAACAATTTGTTATTATCATCGTTTTTAAAAAATCAATTCTTAGCTAATACACAATTGCATTACTCAACTTACACATTAATGGTTTATGCATCAACATTTGAATTTAGTGGTCAAGATGAGATCATCATCATCTTTGGCGCCATAGTCTCGGAAGTCGATTAGATTTTCGCTATTGTGATTTGGCCAGCCTTGCAGAATTGGCCGTGGAAAGTATATTGCTGGTAATTGCCGCTTTTCGTGTTTTGTCGACGCCAAATAGCAAAGCTGGAGTGTCCTCTCCAGGCCGTAAGCCTGGGCAGTGTGTTAAGGAGAAGCTGAAGTTGCCCATGCACCAGTTCCCCACTCTCCACGCATCAGATATGTACAAGGGAAGGGCTTAGCCAATACAGCTTGGCATCAATTGCGGCGCAGGAGTTGCCAGCACGCTACGTGATGAGCAGAAAGCGTGCTGCCTTAGGGACTCCGGCTCCTGATTTGTTTATGGGGTTTACTCCCCTAGCATTCCCCGCGCATGGGTTTAGCCACAAGGCCGATAGGATATTATTCTAGTAATAGATAATAATAATAATACTTAGTAGTTTGATTTCAGCACTCTAATGAGATTTCTTCACAAATATTGATTCAATGAAATTGCATGTACACTAGCTTTTGAATCAATTTACATAGAGAGAAGATAATAGAAGACATGAATTTCCATTTTTATTATTACTTCCTTTATTTTATGTTGCAATTTCTGTCTGTCTG
Source organism: Anisus vortex (assembly GCA_949126835.1). NCBI lineage: Eukaryota > Metazoa > Mollusca > Gastropoda > Planorbidae > Anisus > Anisus vortex. The sequence goes on along the minus strand of OX421506.1, from coordinate 35,015,663 downwards.
TCTGCAATCGTCGTGCAAAAATTGGCTTCGATTTTTCGACCACTTGCCGTGGTCCAATTGAGCTGAAATTTGGACAGCAAATTTGTGGCGCCTAACAATACATCCTATCCAATTTTCAGTTAAAACTACTTAATAATACTACACTTATGACAATATTCATTTCTTAAAAGGAAAGTATAAGAAATATTTTAATTTTGCGTTAAAAATGCCTGTGCAACTTTTTATAGTTTTTCGGCGCAAAGCTAGAAAAAAAAATTATGCGCTAAGATTATTTTTAGAACAATTTATACGGAGTAATGAGATATTTTTGAGATTTGCGACACAGATATTTTTCTGTACGTTTCATTTGCAGTAGTCAATCAATTATTTAATTACATGATGGTAAACTTAGTTTGCAAATAAAGGGAGTATAATAAAAACTTCGTGTTTATGGTTTTCTTGTTACAATTCTAAAGGATAGAAGGTATTTCACTCCATTCATTATTTAACGCCTGAAGAAATCTTTTTAGATACTATAGTTTAGCGGTAGAGATATATTGTAATCACACAAACTTGGTACTAAATGTAATGTTTAAAAATGTACATATAAATTCTATAGTCATATAATATTTATATAATTTTAAACAATCTTTTATATTTTGATCATTTAAAATTTAAAAATTCTAAGCCATTTATTTGTTTTAAAAGGAAACACACAAAAAAAAACATAATAATTATTTTAACCCATAGTAAACGTGTTATCTCCCTTCAATTAAATTATCCAAGTTTGATGCTAGTGATGCCAAACGAGTTAATTGTTGTAAGTTGTAATATAACTAGTGTTCTTCTGACAACTCATTGAAACGTGTTGCCAAGTCATTCAGAAACGTCGGCTTCAACAGTCAGTTCGTCGCATCCAATACCGGAAATGTTTTTGTTTTCATCAAGATACACGTTAATTCTTTCCATACAAAAAATCAAGCCGAGCCATAACGTTACGGCATACAGTATGGCAAAACGTATAGAAAGAGTTAATTGCTTTCAGTCTAAAAACGAATGTATTCAAAACTTTACCTATAGGCCTACCCCGTATCACTTTTTTTTCTAGAAAAAAATGCCCAGCCGCTTTTACTTTGCCCCAACTAATTTCAGGTATCTATCAGAGCTGAGTAGTCTCTGGACAACCCTCCAGACCCGGGGACAAATCCCAGCATTCACCAGAGATAGAATAGAAACTAGAATTACTATTTGAACAATTATTGTGCAATTTAAAAACAATAGACCATGAACTTTAACAATTAGTCCAGAATGTCCACCAATTTGGCGGCACAATGGCCGAGCGGCAGCGCGTTTGACTGACGATCCGAAGGTTATGGGCTCGAATCCTGGTGCAGGGTAGGCTTTTTTTTCCCGGGATTGATTTTTACCCAGCTCTGATTTGCACCTGACACTAGTTGGGGGTAAAGTAAAGACGGCTGGCCATTATGCTGGCCACACATCCCCTCGTATGTCGTGGCCAAAAAAACTGGGGAACGTTGTTTCACCAGCCCTATGATCAGTTTGGTCCGAAGTATACTTACATTTTTCTACTTTTACATTTGGCGCAGGCCTGGATTAACCATTAGGCACACAAGGCACGAGCCTTCGGGCACCAAGCGTTTGGGGGGCACCACATGGCCTCAAGAAAACAGGTGGTACAGGATTTTACTCACACAGCAAATCCTTAAATTATGCGCCCCCACCTAACTTTGCGCCCTAGGTGACCGCCTAGGTTGCCTATATGCATAAGCCGGCACTGTCTGCTGATGATTGAGGCAGACGTGTTGCGCAAAATTATTTTACTCAAAAACTTTGCCAGATCTTAATTTCGAAAAAAGAACTTTAAAATGTAAATGTGTGCTCTCTCTGATAATCTCATCTATTTGAAAAGTTACAGTATTTTTTGTGTATTTTTTATTAAAAAATTAATTAACTATTAATTTTAATACAGAAATACCTTTTTGTAGATTTTATATGTGTGATAGTAGTACAAACATGTGTTAGGTTTTTCTTTGCTAATTTTTTTGCATAATATTGAACATACCAGCGGTCAGTGGAGGATCGGGGGCCCGGGGAAGAAGGGGGCACCCATGTGGGTTTGTGCCTAGGGCACCAAGATGGCTTAATCCGGCCCTGATTTGGCGGCAAACTTTTTTTTTTGTGAATAAAAAGCACAAAGTAACAGTACAATGCATACATTAATAAACCGTTTGCAATTTTTTATTATTTTATTCTATTGTATAAAAAAAATATTATTTATTTTCATTTCAATTTTCTTTTAGTTCAAATATTGACGCATGATTTCTGTTTAAAATCATTTTCAACGAATTAGTCCAACACAATTAGTCATGTCTAGACATTGAAGTCCAATCTATATTAAGTCTAGACTTTTTTTCAGTGCCAACAATTTCTGCATATTTTGCGCCTCGCCGAGCGGAAACGCCAGGTAGGGGTCTACGCCCTATGAAGTGTGGGGAAAACACGCCCCGCGGGCGACTTTCCGCAACGGCGCCCATGACTGGAAATCAGGGTTCAATATCTGCAAAATGTGTTTTGTTCCCACATCAAAACAATATTAGTTGCAGATAGCTTTCCATTAGCTTTATGTGAATACCCAAGACAAAAACTTAATGTACAAAAGATTGACGATTAAAAGGGATATGAGATTAAGTAGGAAGGGATTAACATTGAGAGAATAGTAATTTCGTCTCGTTCTCACCCTGTGAGATATGTTTAAAGTATTGCTTTGATCTATCATTTAATGGAGGATTCATATCCAAAGATTAAAATGGCATTTATTTAGAACTGGTCTACTATTGGCTTTGATTTGAGCCTCATATTAAGATATAGCTGAGCATTTTAATATGGAAAATGTATTTTTAAAGACTAAATGCAAATCCTGTAATATGTAGATTTTTTTACATTCGGAGATTCACTGATGGATTGTTAGTACGTTCGTTTTATATTTTATCTGAAATTATCTTCTTATATGTTTTACAGACGCTCACTCTGTAAAGAAGATTATTGCGACTTTACTGATAGATTATAAGAAACATAGATGTAGAATGCCTAGATCGCATACTTACTATCCAAAAAATAGCGTACGTATAGAGGTCAGCAACATAAGGACCGCGTGTCAGACTTGGCTCGCAGAATAAATTTCAATGGCAGGTGCAAGAACTCAACTTCTTCTCTACCCCTCAAAAAGTACTCTGTCTTCCCGAGTGGCATTCGGGCATGGATAGGGTTGCCTGAACAAAACAGGACAACCAGTAACTTAACATCATTAAAAATTTAATAAAAATGCAAGACTAGACTCGGACCATAGATGAGCGTAGGACGCAATAATCTTCTTTATAGAAGGAGCGTCTGTATTATATAAGATAAAAGATAATTGTATAAGAAAAGAGCATGATATTATTTATACTTTCGGCACGATAAATGAATTAGAAATCCTAATTGGAAAACTGCTATAAAAAAAAAGGTTGCCAACCCCTGGCGCAGGACATTCGTCCGTAGATGAACCAAACGTCATTGGTTAGGTTAAATAATGAGTGATGGAAATAATAAAAAATTTTAAGTCAGTGTGATACATGTAGAGGTACACAGCTTCTATAGCTGAGCTGATTTGCATATTTATTTTGAGAAAAAAGAAATATATTTCATTCAGAAAAATGTATAACTTTTCCAATAAAAAAATATATATTGGTATTTAATTTCAAATTGCGATCTATATTTTATTGTATAAATCTATTGTTCAGTAAAGTCTAACCACTGAGCAATATATACATGGAGTGCTCAATAATTTAAATTGTCGCAGAAAATGAAGACTCTTATACATTTCAAATAGAGAAAACCATTATGAATCTATTTTACTCGGCGACTGTTGGTAGCATCATAACCTTTGCAATCTCCTGCTGGTATGGTAATACCACCACATTGAACAAACACCGGATAGACCGCCTAATAAACAAAGCATCTCGTACTACACAGACAGAATTACCATCTCATGCAAATCTATTCAGTTCAAGGTGCCTGTCTATGATTGATAAAATTCTCCAAGATCATGCACACCCGCTTCATGGTAGCTACATAATATCTAGTCGAAGTGGTCGGCTTCTTTCTATAAGAGCAAGAACAGAGAGATTTAGGAACTCTTTTGTTCCACTATCAGTGAGACTCTTTCAAAAGAATCATCTTTCAGCCAGGAAATACAATGGCTCAATAGCTCATCGACAAGTCTTAATTAGGCGTGACCTTTTGAACTGGGGTGATCGTGAACTTCCGGTTCTATTTTTAAATGTTTAATTATTTTAGGCATTTCCGTAAACAAAAAAGCATGCTTTTGCTGGTTACCGACAGTTGATTTCAACCTCGACGGCTAGTTCTAGTCTTTTAGAATTATACAAAGGATACAATATTTGTTATGAAGAATCCGTTTTTAACATCAAAAGTGAGTAGGCGATAATTAATACTCAAGTGTTAGTCGCATGTAGCTTGTTTATAAAATAAATTAGTCAAGAGTTGCGTTTTCTTGGTTATTGAAAAACAAAATGCGTAAATTCATAACAACAAATAACAAAAATTCTTTTGCATTAAGCAATAAGTTGTCGGCACGTTAAATGAAATTCACAATAATCAAAAGGTTGCCGACCCCTGCATTAGATAACAAGGCGTGGCTGTTTAAAACGAGGGCATTATGCCCTATATCTACATATATCTATCTATATGTGGGTCTATGTGTACGTGTGTGTGTTTGTATGAGTCATCAGCTTTATGCGAGGCTGAGCAAGTGCGACGGATCGTTAAGTGATTTCTACCCCCCCCCACCTCATTTTCCCCCCTCCTTTTAGTTGTTTCTTCCCCCCCCCCCGAACCGTGAACCGATGGGTAATGTTTTCTCGGGTCCCCTCAGATACAAAAAAATATCTTTCATCTTATCTGAAGGGTTCAAACATTTCGTCTCCCCCCCCCCCCCCCTCCGATTCGAATTGTTGCGATTCCTGTGGAATTAGTCATATCAAAATAAAACGAGCGGGAGACAAGGGACAAAAGAACACACGACACCACCAGGCCCCCATCAGGCCCCCACCAGGCCCCCACCAGGCCCCCACCAGGCCCCCCCAGGCCCCCATGCATTTAATGTCTATTTCAATTCATGTTGAATTTCAATACGTCAATCAATGGATAATAAGTTTACTTAGACAAATGGGTTTGTTAAAAACAATTTGGTTCGTTTCATTTTTTTAAACCCGGCGATTGTTGTTGCTTTTTAAGACAACTCATTGTTATTTTTCGTTCTGTTTGTTTCGCTAGTAAGTTGTTGTTTTTAATAAATAGTTCATTTAAGGGGTCGTTCATATATTACGTACGCTTGAGGGGCAATAGACTTTGTGTACTTATGCGTACGGGGAAGAAAAACGTCCACTGAATCTGCTCATAGATCAAGCAGCAGCTCACGTGCATTAGATTGAAACACAGCAGTTCACATGCATTATATTGAAACACAGCAGCTCACGTGCATTATATTGAAACACAGCAGCTCAGGTGCATTATATTGAAACACAGCAGCTCACGTGCATTATATTGAAACACAGCAGCTCACGTGCATCATATTGAAACACAGCAGCTCACGTGCATTATATTGAAACACAGCAGCTCACGTGCATTATATTGAAAAACAGCAGCTCACGTGCATTATATTGAAACACAGCAGCTCACGTGCATTATATTGAAACACTTTTAGTTTCTTACGGAGGGACATGGTGGTCGAGCCGGCAGCGCTTTCGGCCTGCATAACGAAGTTCCTGGGTTCAAAGCCAATAATCTTCTTTATAGAAGAACCGTCTTTAATATAGAAGATAAGACTAGCATCTGTTCTTGGATCTGGAGGTTTGTCCCTGAGTCTACCCAGCTCTGGTGGGTTGTCCCTGAGTCTACCTAGCTCTGGTGGTTACCTGACTTTAGTTGGGATAAAGTAGAGGCAGCCGGGGATTTTGCTGGCCACACAATCTCCTAGTATTCCGTGGATTTCTTGCACTCGTTAAATGAAAACGGTTTTCTACTGGGCAATTCATTTCTTGCACTCGTTAAATGAAAACGTTTTTCTACTGGGCAATTCATTTCTTGCACTCGTTAAATGAAAACGGTTTTCTACTGGGAAATTAATTTCTTGCACTCGTTAAATGAAAACGGTTTTCTACTGGGCACATCATTTCTTGCACTCTTTTAATGAAAACGGTTTTCTACTGTCATTCGAGACCGAGCTGAAGACCTGATGTGCAACTAATGCTTAAAACTGCAAACGAAATAAGTGTATTTAATCTTGTTGCTTATCGGTCATACATGACTAAAACCAGCACTTAAAACATTTCCATGTTCAATCAATTCATCTTTTCATTCCTGACATTACTATACGTTTTATCTTTCACTTACATTGCTCTTATTTTTATCAAGTATTTTTCTTATGTTATCTTATAAATTACAGACGCACCTTCTATAAAGACGATTATTGCGTCCTACGCTCATCCGTGGTTTAAGTCTAATCCTGCATGTCCGAAACTTGTGATGACCTGCGCCGTGGCTGTCAGTTGCTCCAGTTCACCATACAGTTGTTCTAAGTTTTTTTGCTGTATGTGGTTTTGTTTATTTTGTACGTACGCTGGATAGAGGAAAGTCCAATAACTGTAGAGTGCAACATGGATTTTTTTTAGCGAGAGGGATAACGATGCTGGTCCATTGGTTTCGGTGAAGACCAACCTCTGACAGTCATAGTCGCCTTGTGGGTCTGGAGATGTCTGACGACGCCGATTCTCTCCCCCCCCCCCCGGAAGTGTCGGTTGCATTGGGTAGCACGGATGCGTAGCTTAGTGGTCAGTGGTAGCCTAGCTGATGTCATAGGAATTTCTGAGGCGACTTTCAGCGTTTTTGCTTCATGGGCTTTTTAGCGACGACTGGGATAAACTAGGATAAACTAGGATAAAATGACTTTTCACCAACGTACAATATGGATGACCCTTAAAAGAAGGGCTAAAAACGATTTGCTGTGATTGGACGAAGAAGAACACTATTTAAACGCCTTGCCTTTTTTCTTCCTCTAGATAAACAGGGATAACAATAAACACTTGAAATGTTATTGTGTTTGGTTTTAAGTAATTATGAACTTTGAGGGTTTCTAGGCTGTAGGATGTCACTGAGGGCAGACAAATTGTTAAGGCTCAACTAAAGATTTGGAAAATTATAATCTGATTTACTAGAAGCTGGTGGAATTTAGACAAAATATAAAGTGGAAAAAAAAGGTTGAATTGTGGAAAAATGCCGAATAAACAGACAGAGACATTTTTTATTTTGAAGAAATGGGAAATCTAAAGTTCTGAAAAACTTCATTTCTGGTCGCATGTGCAAGAACCAACGCACGTCAATACACTTTATCTGAGTGGCATTTTGGACATAAAATTGTTTGTCTACAAATAAGTTGCGAAAAAGAAAATTAGAATGATTTGAAACTCTAAACGAAATGCAAGACTGTACAGAAGCGGCTTATCCGTGGTTTCAGCCTATTCTTGCATTTTGAATACACCTTTTAAATGATATTATTTGGTTTTCCTGGTGTGTTCGGGCAACCCATTCTATGTCCCGATGCCACTCGGGAAGAAACAGAACTTATAGACTTCTTTTTTGCATATGGAATATGAAAAGTGTTTCTATCCTTATGTCTATCAAAGCAGTTTATTAAATTGTTATGAAATATGAGAGTGTTTCTATCCTTATGTCTATCGAAGCAGTTTATTAAATTGTTATTGGGTTGTATTTCTAAGTTAGAATATAATTCCTTATGTATTATTATTACTTTATTCTTTGTCATTCTCTTACTCCAGTGTTTCTAGGTTTATTTACTAGTGATGAACCTCGCAGCTCTTTTCTGTATTTTGTGTTCTCCACATTTTAAATGTGCGTGTGTGTAGTTGATGTGTTTATTTGTTGTTTAAAACACAACATCGACAATCAACAAGAAAAATAAAATAATCTCTATTCATTATGCGTAGAACTTGTTCTGTTGTACAGCTGTGTTCACTTGAAACAAAGTTTGAAATTTTAAAACAAAAGGGAGCTGAATCTTTCCAATACTTGATAATTTAATAACGTGCAGAATTGATGCCCTTAGATCACGTTATCCAATGAAAAATATATTGTGCAAAAACATCTGGACAGCATTTAATTTAAAAACAGTTTTAATTTCATCCTCCCCCCCCCCCCGCCCCAATTATTATTTTAACACCCCCCCCCCCATTCAATAGTCGGGGTTTTTCGTACCAGAACCTGACCCTCTTAATACGGCACAACTTTCTGCCCAGGAGCTCTTCATTTTTAAATCGAAAGAAATAGGAAATGATTGTTACAGAAATCTGGCCATACTACATGCAGCGCCGTACTCCTTACGCGCCCCTGAAAGATCCAAGAAATGTCAAGACAAAAGCCACTAATAAAAGGGTGCTGTTGAGTTCCCACTCCCTACTCCCTACTCTACTTCCTACTCCCTACTCCCTACTCCCTACTCCCTACTCCATACTCCATACTCCATACTCCATACTCCATACTCCATACTCCATACTCCCTACACCCTACTCCCCACTCCCTACTCCCTACAAGAACACAGGGATTCCCATTGGATCTTATTTGATCCCTACGAATACATTATTTTCTTCTAGCCTTTACCACTATACAAAACCGATAACATGGTGGTTTAGAGTGGCCTCCATTATGAACTCTTTAATGACCTCTGTAATGACCTATGTAATGAACTATGTAATGACCTTCATGATGAACTACATATTACTACATAATGACCTCTGTAATGGCCGCAATAGTTTTTAAACGTTACTTTTGCTGTATTTATTTTTAATTTCTCAAAACAACTCGAACCCCTCCCCCCCTCCCCCCCCCCCCCCCTATCTCCTGTTTATAATTTCCTGAATGGATATTATTTTCTCCAAACCACCAGCCCTCCAATAGATACATTATCTTTTTTATTTTCCGGACAATGAGGTGTCGGTCGGGCCGTTACAACTGAACACTTAACTTCCCCGTGTAACAACCATGGCAGACAGCCCTAAAGTCCAAAACATTCATGTCGGCGCAAGACCCTGATAAATAAATACACGATAAAACTCTTTGTATAATTACATCTTTTTTTTTTCTCATCCTCTCTCTCTCTCTCTTTCTAATTTTTGTCTCTTTCTCTCTCTCTCTCTCTCTCTACTTTTATAGCTCCTACGTTTGGAGTAGACGTAAATGTAGACATCTTTATTTGTCCTATCTGGCAACTCCGAACGATGCCTCTATCTGCTTGCAATGGGTTCAACCAATGGATTACGTGCAAGAATGCCATGGCTTTCGCTTCTTTCCTTTCTCCTGGCCAATTTGTGTTCATTTTACGACGGCAATTCTGGGAAATTGAAAAGCCATCACCACTGGCAAATCACCAGGGACAGGTACAGACAATTTGAAACTGTTGGCGTTTTTTTTAAAACTTTCTCTGTGCACCCAGCAACCCCAGAGAGAGTTAGAGTTTGTGACACAGGTTCATATACCCATTTCTTCTGCAGTGAAGTTATGCCATGATATCGAACACCAGTGATTCTCAAAATGACGGTCAAAAGTGTGAAACTGTAACACTACTTATGTAACTTTGTTTGACTTGACACGATTGTAATGCTTTTACATCTATATCTTGATACTAGTGTAGCGTGTAGCGTGTTTTAGTTGTAGGCGTTCTTCTTTCATACTTTCCGTGTAGGACAAGATTGTTGGAAACAGTAAAATAAAATAAAAATTGAGAGTTTTAGAATTATACCTTTCTAGCGTTAGAACTGTACCTGTGGTATCGTATTTTTGTTACTGACAAAAAGTTTAATGGTCAGACTCTCAAACTATTTCTAATAATAAATCATGACGTAATGGTATTGCTGTTTATTGCTTTCAATTGAAACCCTTTGTTAAATATTAAAGTCGATATAATAATATGAACTTTGACCATAAACAAATGAGTTTTTAAAATGTAAGCTTTAAAAAATGTGAATTGAAAAATGTCAGATTTTAAACTGTAGGATTAGTATCTTGAAATGCAATATTTTAAAATGTAAGATTTTAAGACCTCCCAAATGAATACTTTATGAAAAATTATTTTTATTACACAGGGTGCAGAGAGAGCGCCTTTATCTACGCAATAACCAGCGCGGCGGTGGCCCACTCCGTGTCACGCTCCTGCTCCGAGGGCGGCATCACCACCTGCACGTGCGACACGGAGCCCCACGAGCGCCCTGCGGGGCGGGACTGGGAGTGGAGCGGCTGCAGCGACAACGCCAGGTTCGGGAACATGTTCTCCCGGAAGTTTGTGGACATCCTGGAGAAAGGGAGGGATTTCCGGTACATGACCAACCTGCACAACAACGAGGCTGGCCGGCAGGTATGGAATAACTGACCACACTTTTATTTCTACACTTCTACAGGAATCGAAAGGAGAACGATGGCCGAGCAGCAGCGCGTTCGAGTAGCGTTCCGAAGGTTCTTTGTTCGAATCCTGGTTAAGGCTAGGATTCTTGCCCGGTACTGAAGGGTGTCGCTGAATCTACCCAGCTCTGACGGGTACCTGACATTAGTTGGGTTAAAGTAAAGGTGGTTGGGCATTCTCCTGGCCACACAATCATCTAGTATGTCCCTGAGTCTACCCAGCTCTGACGGGTACCTGACATTAGTTGGGTTAAAGTAAAGGCGACTATGCATTGTCCTGGCCACAGATCTCCTAGTATACCACAGAAACTTGTGAACGCTGCTTCACTGGCCCTTTGATCAGTTTGGTCCGACGGGATACTTTACTTACAGGAATCGATTTGAACAGATTGTTATTGTGTTGTATTCCCATAGTAGAATGTAATGCTTTATGTATTATTAACTACTTTACTCGTTGTCCTTCCGTCATCACCAGCATGTGTCCAATGGCTTAAGACGAGACTGCAAATGTCATGGTATGTCAGGGAGCTGTGCAGTGAAGACATGCTGGATGTCACTGATGCCATTCCGTGAGGTGGGCAACTCTTTAAAAGATCGTTTTGACGGAGCCACCAGAATATTACCAGGTAAGTGGAAGGGCAGGTTCATTTGTGCAGTCAGTTTTCAGATAGGATAATTCAATAGACGTCAGGCAGGCAGATTATAGGGAGGATAATTAAATAGTGTTTAAAACAATCAGTTTTTAGATAGGATCATTCTATAGAGTTTAATATAATCAGTTTTTCGTAATAATAATTCAATAGGTTTTAAGACAATCAGTTTTTAGGAATAATAATTCAATAGGTTTTAAGACAATCAGTTTTTAGGAATAATAATTCAATAGGTTTTAAGACAATCAGTTTTTAGGAATAATAATTCAATAGGTTTTAAGACAATCAGTTTTTAGGAACGATAATTCAATAGGATAAAGGCCTTCATTAAAATTTGCCAGATAGGATAGATTCAATAGACTAAAGGCCTTCATTTGCCAGATAGGATAGATTCAATAGACTAAAGGCCTTCATTTGCCAGATAGGATAGATTCAATAGACTAAAGGCATTCATTTGCCAGATAGGATAGATTCAATAGACTAAAGGCCTTCATTTGCCAGATAGGATAGATTCAATAGACTAAAGGCCTTCATTTGCCAGATAGGATAGATTCAATAGACTAAAGGCCTTCATTTGCCAGATAGGATAGATTCAATAGACTAAAGGCCTTCATTTGCCAGAATGGATAGATTCAATAGGCTAAAGGCCTTCATTTGCCAGATAAGATAGATTCAATAGACTAAAGGCCTTCATTCGCCAGATAGGATAGATTCAATAGACTCAACTATTAGGAAGTGCTCTGATCAATTTTCGCCGACTGGAAATTTACTTACCATACTTACTATTAGAAAGTGGAAATACTAGGACTAATGCTGAGTAGCCATCTACCAGTTTCAACTATAGCTACCAGTAGGACTCTTGCTGATTTTGCTGGTCTGCGCGATTGATCAAATGCTGAGGTCGCACGCGATGCACTTGCTTGCGATGGGATTGCGTGTCCTGCACAGGGCTGAGCTGCTACGGTTTCATTGTTGTCCTGTCGGGCACATGACCATTCCGTCACGTGTCATGGCTTGAGAGGCTCGGGATCTCCCACAAGACAAGGGGGATAAGAAAAAACACGAATTGCCTGGCTCTGTTGGTGTGTCTTCAATCTAGGTTTTTAATTAGTACACCTTCCGAGAGGCAGCCAATACAACTCAATATTAGATAAACCCAATAAAGAAATCATAAATAATCCATAAATATAATATTTATATATGTATATTAAATTGGTATGCAGTGCAAGGGTTAAATGGCAATACACTTTTCGCCTTTTCATTAGTAAATATCAATTATCTTTAATAAATTCTTGAAAAGGCGAATATATTTTATTCCTTTTTTCTTGGTGTTGTTTTTATTTTCTCTACCATATCATCATTTTAATCATAAAATCAGATTGCAGGAATATGTTTCATTATTTGATTGTATTAAAAGAAAAAATGTCTGTTTTTTTTTAATATATATATCGCCATATGCTTCCTCTTGTCTTTTGTTTTTTATATTTTTTTTATAGGTAATGACGGCTTAAAGGCGGATGAAGGTGTGTATGCTTGTTGCCATGGTGATCATTTTGCAATCTGATTTCACCTCTAAGTATTTTCTCCTAGTTTTTTTGCCTTGTGTGTTGCAGTTGGTGTTTTCTTTCATTTCCTTTATGTTGGAAAAATTGAAAGTAAAAAACACCCCAACAAAAACTTTTTTTTGTCTTTCAAGTCTAATTTAACCCTTACACTGCATTACTTTCCCCGTAGTGGTATAATTTGTAGTGGATTATATAATTTAACCCTTACACTGCATTACTTTCCCCGTAGTGATATAATTTGTAGTGGATTATACTGTAATGGATTAATTTGTAGTGGATTATTACATTCTTGATTACTTCCCTTTCACGACAGTTGATATTACACCACCAACAACAGTAGAATAGCGTCCCTTTGTTTTAGAGTTTGTGTTATTCTTATCTGATATTGAATTTCGTGTTACCTAGTCTAAATAAACGACACCTTAATATAAAAGATAGCTTAATATAAAAGATAGCCTATTATAAAAAAATAGCTTAGTATAAAAGATAGCTTAATATCAAAGATAGCCTAGTATAAGAAATAGCTTAGTTTAAAAGATAGCTTAATATAAAAGTTAGTTAAAGTAGAAAAGATAGCTTGAGAGAAAAGAAAGCTCAGTATAAAAGAGAGCCTAATATAAATCTCAGCTTATTAGAATCGATAGCTTAGCAGAAAAGTAGCATACTATTGAACATAGCTTAAGTATAAAAGACAGCTTAGTAGAAAAGATAGCTTAAGTATAAAAGATAGCTAGCTAGAAAAGATAGTTTTTTCATAAGAATACATCAAGTTCTTGTTTATATTCGCTAATGACTTTGACATTTTCAGGCGAGTTACGCGGCCATTTTATTTTATATAAATATATTATACTGGTTGAGGGTTTTTATTTCCCTTTCCCAACATTCGTTTCTCCAGAGAATTCCGGAAGTGGGCGTGGCAACAAGAAGCGCCGCTTCAGCTTCACCCCGTCCAACCCCAACCACAAGAATCCAGGAAAGAAGGACCTGGTCTACTTCGAGGACTCTCCGAGTTTCTGTGAAAAGGACCAAGGATTGGGCCACGAAGGGACGACGGTAAAAAGAAAAAAACAACTTTTTTTGTGTGTTTTTCATTGGTTAAACCTTTTGTTCGTTGCTATGGTACGGCCTTTCAAATACTACTTATGTTTATCCCCCTAGACCTGAGTTGTTTCAACATTTAAAAAAATTGTTACACCACCCTTTCACCTTTACAGCACACTATATTGGCTCAAGATTTGCCCGACATTACGCCAAGATGTAAATGTAAGCAGAATATTGGGCTAATATTGGTTCATTATATAATGGGATGTCGATGGGGGGTGGGGCAAATGATTCCTTTATCCTCAAAGTATCTTTTTCTTGTTCCTTGTTATTTATAACCTTTTTTAATCAGTTTTTCTGGATTCACTGCTCAGTTGAGTGCCCCTTGCTATTTTTTCCGAGTTCTCTCGTTGCCTAGACTAGGTTTTTTTAACATTGAGATTAATTTTTCATGAGGCTCTACTCCCTTTGATAACTTATCTTTCGTGGACTCATCTTCTGTCTCTAATCGCCTTGGTTTTCGTCGATTTCGGATTTTGTCGTGTCTTCTTGGATGGTCGAAAACTGTCTTCCAATATTGTCTCGTATTTAAATGTCGTTTTTTTTAAATAAGTGTTCTGGTTGTGTTGTGTTGTTAATTTATTTTAATATCTTAGACTATTTTAGAAATATATTTTAATGTTGGCGCTATTTAATCGAAAATTGGTTGTTTCTATATGTGTTATTGTTTACTCTGTTGCTAGGGCCGAGAGTGCAACGGCACCTCCATCGGCATAGACGGCTGCGACCTGATGTGCTGCGGGCGCGGCCACAAGACTGAGGAGTACGTGGCCAAGGAGAGGTGCCAGTGCCAGTTCCACTGGTGCTGCAACGTGGCCTGCAAAGTCTGCACCGTGAACAAGACGAGACACATGTGTCTGTAAGATGTGCCATGGGGCGGACACAGTATTGTGTCTTTTGAGCTGGGACCAGGACACATCGCTGTGTCTGTCAACGGGAAAATCCCTAAAAAGAAACACAAGGTCTCTAAGACCAAGACACTTTACGCTTGTTACGAAATCCAAGACACCTCTGTCTTTAAACAACAGCTAGGTTTGTGAACGAACCGATACATCGTTTGTGAACAACCCAGACACATTTGCATAAGACACAAGGTGTCTTGAGCACTTGAGACTAAGACAGAATCTTCCTTGAAGCCTGTTGAGACAAAGTATTTAAGTTATGAACATTTTTTATTTTACTTTTATGCTTGAAATCCAAAAATAAGGAGGACTACACACAAAAATATTGAGTTTTGAGATAGAATGTCAGGGAATAAAACTGTGGGGAGAAAAAAACTTAGACCTGTGTTTATTTCCTTTCACACAACCCCTTCGTCACTTCGACCACTCTTTATCTCTGATCAAGTTTTTATTGACTTTTTTAAAAAGTATTTATCTCGATATATCTTTAAGAAAGAGTCTTTCCCTCCAAGAAAAATTGAGCCTGAATTACAATTGGCGTTTGGGGGTCATATATACATAGCGATTGTCTTCCGGTCAACGGTCTTTATTTTTCTTTTACTGTTGGCCAATGACCACCACACCACGCACATCTACCTAAAGAACAAATCTGCCCTATGCAGTCTTGCCATCGAGTAAAGCCCAGCAAATATTGTCCCGTTTGTTTCAATGAATTGCAGTTCAGTTGCCTCCTGGTTTCAATGTACATCAACGAACCTTATGGAAGAACCACGAAGGTTGAATTCTCGGGCCCCCGAGAGCAATTGTTCGAATTTCGGGTCACTTAAAGAGTTGTTTGCTTGCCGAATTCTTCAACATAGTTTCATGTCCCCACTTTTAGTTCTGGAGTGAACTGGCTAGTTCCTTGACCTCTGAACCTATCGCAATTGTTATAGTTGTATATGATATATAACTAATGATTTAATTATAACCTTTGGTGAAAACATAATTTGTATTGTTCAGTGTACATAATAAAAAAAGTGTATTGTACTTATAACAAGAACCATCAGAAGATGACTAGGAACATATTTTCATGGATGCGTCAAACTTAAAATAACTGTCAATGCCCTGTTGATGTTTTTTTACAAATTCGGAAAAATTCAAAAAATGTCTACTAGTTTTTTTCTTATATTTATGTCAGTTTTTTATCGTCTGCTCCAGCCATCAATATTTACCCACGTCTTGTCTTTACACATAGTCTGCTTGTAATTTCCCTCCCTCGCGAGATCTTCTCAAGATACAATATTAGTATTCTTATTGAGAAAAACTAAAAGTTTAGCCCAAAGTTTTTAAATCGTATCAATTTGTATATTTTTTTAAACAATTTCCCCCGTAGCCATGGAAATTGATTGGGAAATATCAAGAAAATTAATCAATGTCATTGATGACTGTATTCATTTTGTTTTTAAAAATTAAAATTGTTAATACTTTTTGTGATTGTATTAATTGCATACATTTGTTGTTTATTACATTGTTTTAATTGTATCAAGATACTTTCGTGTTATCACTTTTGGCCCCATTTCCACTAGTATAATTTATCAACATTTATATATCAATTTTTGTAATCAAAATGATCTATGTTTAGGTTCAACAATTATGAAAACCATAATTAATTTTCGTTTACTCTTTATCTTTTGTTGAATAGAACAACCAATCAATCAGACTATATATATATAAATGAAAGAAGTACTAAATCAATTTGTAAAATAAAATAATTGATAATTAAAGTTTATAGTATAGTATTAACAATAGTATTCCAAATATTCAACAAAACAAATGTCATTCTTGAACAAAACCAACACATTTATTAAAGAGAACATTTTCATGTTTTTATTGCTCTGTAAAATAAAAAAAAACATAAGATTTGTATTAGAATGTATATTTTTCAAAATTTTTTGCTTATTGTGAAAAGTATCGTATAAAATTTAACCTAAGTATTTGGTTAACATAGACTCAGTAGGTTTAAATTCATCTAGGGGTCGAGGGCAATGTCTTAAAGTTACTGCAGGTTATTGTTTGTTATTTTCTGTTTTGTTCCCAATAAATTGATGAAGTCCTGTTCGAGTTGAAATGAAACTCTGGAGACACATTTAGTTTAAAGTATACATTTTGTAAAGTTTTTGTACGATTTTTATACTTGGTTACTCTATTTGTAATTATACCTTGTTATTCCTATACATATTTGATTATATATTTTATATACCTGTATATATTATTGTAACAATTGTATATGGCATTCTTATATTACAAACTGTTGTGTGTATATATATTATAGATATCTTTGTTCAAGTTATTTATTTATAAACAATATGATAGGTGATATTAATTTTGCTATTTATACTACATTTCATGTATTTATAAACAATGCGAATGATGATGACGGATGGATCGCCTTAGCCTTTATTTATCCATGCATTCTGTGCACTATAGTTCCATGTAATAGTCGATATTATGGCTACCACCTTTCCTGTCTTTAACAAGTGAAGGCTACCGAGTCTACATGCTTAGCTGTCTCCACTGGGTTTATCATAATTGATTGCTCCTTGCAATTTGCTACATGTAGCTTAAAAGTATCTGGCAGGGCTACATTTAAACTATTTCTACGCTACTTCTAGAATTGATTTAATCTAGACGTCATCTAGGCGGCCCAGGGGTCGGCAACCTTTCGATAATAGTGTGCCTAAGCAGGATTTCTAATTCAGTCAGCGTGCTAACAGCTTCAAGGTCATTTTGCTCTAGCACTCAATTTCTTGTAGAAGAGATTTCTTTTGGTTGGTCTTCCGCGTGCCATTAAAAATAGCTCTGTGTGCCAAGTCTGTCACGCGTTTGGAAGGTAGCTGACCCTTTGATCTAGGCTACCTGTAGACTACTGCTATAGTTCATATATATGTAACTTATTGTGAGTTACATCCAGGCAACTTGTATGCTAGATGAAGGACATAAACGTTGAACAGTTACAAATTTCTTGTAAACAAATTAAGTTTATTTTCTGAAAACTTATATATAAAGTAAAAGTCAATTGTTGAAAGAAAACAACAAGAAACATTATACTGAAAATTTATCCTTTGAAGGCGATGGTCAATTCATAATAAGATATTCACGGTTCGTCCAACTGCTTGGTCATTCATCTGTCTGTTGTAAGTCCGTGCTGTTTCGGTCATTCATATGTGGGCTCGTCTGTTGGTAGGTCCATGATGCCGCTGTTGCATACATTTCTACGCCTGTTATCTTCTGGGACCGCTGAGGTGTTTGCAATAGAGGGTTTAGACCCTGGGCTACTTTAAAACTCTTTTTTTTTTTAATTCTAAGGATATTAAATGTGTAGTGTTTTTTTATGTATGGGTGCCCTTTTTAAGCTCCATGCGCCCCCGGGAGCACTGATCCAGCAGCACTCACCTTTTCCAACATCTAGATCAATGCAAACTAAACACAGTGTAAAATTACCTGCCAGGAAATCAATATAAGTTAGAGGGATCTTTTGTCTGAAGAGTTGGTTTCAATAAAACGTTCTGTTTTTATTAAAAATAATATCAAAATCTACCTGAACCAGTAATATAAATTTTAATGCCCAATTCATTCGATTCTGCCATCCTTGGTCATTTTTTTTCCTGGGGTTGGGCATGTTTATAGTAATAACCAATACTGAAAGTGGGAGGGAAAAACAAATTTTTATTGTCATATTCAACAGTAAAACTTTTAATGATGTAGTGTTTACTGCAACTTGAAAACATATTTGCCTATTTATATTGATCTACAGTTTTGCAAGGACCATCTTTATTTCTAAATACTATTACCAAAATAATTTTTTTTAACACTAATGACGCTGGTGTTTTTGATTAGATAGGCTTTGTTCTAAAAAAGAAATTAAAATTATACTTCTAAATATTTTATATTTTTATAGAGTTTTTAGTAAGCTCTTTGTCACATTCAACTTTTAAGTGCTTTACGCCAGTTTAAGTTTCGTCTTTTTATTTATAAGTTTTAAAATAGGACATTCATATTAGGACTGTGTATCTTAGGACCTCTGATACAACTTTGAGGTTGTGCGTAGTTCGGTGAAACAAAATCTCCAAAAATATCAATGTAGAGTGGGTCCCTGGAATCATTTCTTTCTAAAACTGGTATAGTATAGATTTAAAACTGGTATAGTATAGATTTACCTGCTGGATCAGTCTGACTGGGTCTGAGCAGATGTTTAAATGTCACCTGACCCTTGACCCTGTTGTAATAAGTATTGCAAATATCAAACAGCTTCTGGCACCTTGTTCAGTGATTATATTGGGGTTGATGTTACAATAGTTTCACAATGTTTCTGTTTTTTTTACCTCATATCACATGGATGTGCACTATCATAACTTGGAGTTTTATACACTGTGTAGAATTCATATATATATATTATATACGGTTGTTTTATGCTAAATTTGTTTTCAGTTTACTTTAAATACTTATATAATATTGTATCTACTTCATCGGTACAAATAAAATATTTAGTTAATATGTTTTCTTAATATGTTTAGTTTAAATTCTTATTTTAAATTTATGTGCTCAGTTTATTTTCTTTCTTTAGTTTATGTGTTGCGTTCAGTTAGTCTATCTAGTTAAATTGCTTGGTTAATGTGTTTATTTTAAGTGTTTAGTTTAAGTTAATGTGTTTACTTTAGTTTATGTATTTAGTGTATTTAGTTACACTATGTGTGTTGCCTATATGTGTGTTGCCTATATGGCAGGTTTCACAAAATGGCTACCAAAAGATAGGGAATTTTTGTTTTTTGTAAAAATAAAACATTTTATACCAAATGTTGTTGTTTTTTGTGTTTTTGTGTTTGATTGTTAATAAAGTATCAGCTACATCAGTATTGTGAGTTTTTTAAATGTTTTACTGTTGTTTTTTATTACTTAAATGCAAGCGAACGTTTCAAAAACGACCGACCCGATTTCCCGATTTTTTAGACGTCTTCGAAAATCTCTAATAAAGAATATAAAAATGCCAAAATGAAACGTTTTTTTTATGTGTATCAATGAGCAACATGATTATTTTGCCGAATTACGCGATGAGAAGCAATAACTATTGGAATTATTTGAAAAAATGAGTTTCGAAAATACCCTCGTTTTCACGCTGTATCGGTGGATCACTTTTCTTGCCAATGGTCCTATTAGCGGGCGCCGAAAATAGTCTCTAAAATTAGATTTTTCATTGTTTGGACTTAAAACTCTCTATTTATCTTGTTTATTATTATTTTTTAAAATTAAAACAGTGTGTGTTTTTTTTTAATTACTAGCATATTTTTTGAATTAGGAAATAAAGGAAAACCTATTATGACATAACACGTGTTCTGTAGAGAGAGTGTAACGCATGCGCAGAAAATTTGAATCGAGATTGTGATAATTAGAACCGCACATGCGCCGATTTTTGTATATAAAGTCAATCCTCTTGCACGTTGGATTCAGTTTATCGTTTGTCGACCTCGTAAGGTAAGCATTTCTATTTTATTTTATTTTTTTAAGCCTATCGGTGAGTAACGCATGCTTTTTGAAACGCATGACCGTTTGGAAAAACTATAAAAAAGAATACATTTAAATTCGGATTTCAAGCTTATTGATTACATTTTACGGCCACGCGGTGATACTATTAATAGTTTTAAACAATGTCTATGCAAAAGGAAATTATTTACCTTTTCTATAAACATAAAACTGAATATATTTTGCGTTTTTTTGCAACAAAGTACTTGATTTTTGTCAAACGATACATCGAGCTACCGAAAAATCGGGAATTCCAATTTCTAATGGGCGACGTTAACGGCAGTCGTTACAATCGTATTCCGAAAACAATAGTGAACTGTAGCCTAGATGTAGGCCTAATGACAAGCGCTATCTAATTATAGCGGTAATATATCGGGGAATTAGTTGAAAATATATTTTTCATATAGGCCTACATTGAAACTGTCTAGATCTATCAAGCTTAGTATTTTTTTTACGTATATAGTCATAGGCCTATTACAAAATATTTACAACATAGACATTGATACTGGTCAGTAGGCTTAACGAACTAGTACTAGTTCTAGGTCTAGAACTAGACATTTTTTAAATTCGAATATTAAAGCATTTAAAATATAGGTTATAGTTATGGAGGCCTAGTAGAATAGAAGAATATAAAGATAAGCAAATCTTTCTTAATTTTAAATTTCAAAGGCCTTTTTACACGTCTGTGTTAACCCAATCATGTGATATTAATAATTTAGGCCTACAAAATACTGATGACACTATTTACGCCTACTAATACTAATAGGCCTATTGTAGAAAAATATTCTCAAGGTCTTCTGACTATTGTCTGTTAAATGAAAGATCTTTTTCAAATTAAACATCTAGTTAGGACTAGTTTACATTGACATCTGGCATAGACCTAGAAGCCTAGAAGATTTTCAGCCATGCTATTTTACAAAATATAATGTAAAGAACTGAAATTCAGATCTTTTGATGTGATTTAATTTTAATAAACAATTAAAGATTTTTAGCCTATTACTAAAAGTATTATATCTACATACAGTAATGAACTTACAATCAAGTATTATTGTCAATTAAAATAATAAAAAATGTGTTTGTAATTCAGAAAATGTCTTCAACTTCAACACTACAAAGGCAAAAAATGAAACTTAATAATCCAACTCTTTATGCGGCATATAAGGAGAGGCAAAAGGAGGCTAGCCGTAAAAGGAGGCAGCAAAAAAAAGAAAAGTGGGAAAATGAACCCCATACTCGTGCGATTCTAAATGAGCGCAAAAGAGAACTGGAATTGACTAGGTATTTTTATTTATACATAATTTATGTGTTAATTATCACTACATGTTTTATGTAGGCCTTATGGCCTTATCTGTTAATTATCACTACATGTTTTATGTAGGCCTAATTAATTGTTATGATTTTTAATAATTAAAACATTTGTCCTAGGTTACGTGTGCAAAAACACCGCAACAAGGATAGAAGAATAACTAGAAATTCAAATCCTGTTGAGCGTGCATCAAAACGGCCTAGAGACATGACCGAAGAAGAGAGAAAAGAGCATAAAAGAAAGCAGCAACAAGCTTACAGAGCACGCCAGACGCCTCAAAAGAAAAGGTATATTAAGGAGAAGGACAGAGAATATCGGAGAGCCATAAGTGAAAAAAAAAAACTGTCGAAAGCTGCTATTGACCCTGCAACCCTATTGTCTGTACCAGTACCAAATTGTCATTATGCGTGTCAGGCACCAATTGCGCCTGTCATGCAAATAGCAACTTGTACATGTAATTGTATTAATCCACCACCATTGGCTCCAGCCTGCACCCCCCCTAACCCAACAATACAAAATACCGGTATAGTGACAACACCTAAAGGGCGTCTGCACAAGACACTGTATAATTTGACATCAAAGTTTAAACTGCTGATTAAGGGAAAATCCAAGGGAGACCCTCAAGTTTATGCTAAAGTGGTTAAAAATTTAGCTACCCCTCGGACGCCTGAGAAGAGGTCTGCCCTGAGGCAACTACTTTTCACCACACCAAACAAAAAAACTCCAAAGCCGAAAAAAGCTGCCAGAAGAATCAGAAAGTCAGCTGATGAAAAAACAGCTTTGTATACAAGTGTGAAGGTATCTATTTTATAAAACTACTTTATGATTTCGAATTACTAATATATATTTTTAATTACTAATAAATATATGTATGTCCATTATCTTACAATGAATTAATGAATGTAATTGCATTTCACATTTCAGGCCTTCTATGTAAGGCAAGATGTAGCCAGAGTCCTACCGCATAAACGGTATGCGACAAAGGCAGGTCCTGGTTATGTCATGAATATTACTATTCATGGTAAGTAATAATTTAAACTTGTATGCAAAAATATATATTATATATCCTTTAATGTTTTATTTTTTTAATTCTTGGTTTGTTTTTTTTCATCTAGGAGCCTTTCGACTCTTTAAGAGCGAAAGGCCAACTGCTAAGATACAATTGACAAAATTTGCACAGCTTCGTCCCAAATATGTAAGGAAATTGGGTGCTGTAAACATAGAGACATGCCTATGTCTGTATTGTCTTAATGTCAGATATAAGATTGCTGCAATTAACAGAGTTTTTGCCAAATGCAGCAACCTCTTCCGACTACCTGACGAGACCAGGGTAATGAACTTCTTTCTGTGTTCGAAACCAGAAGGAAGCAAATGGCACAACTTCCAGTGTATAAACGGTGAGTTGTCATTAGTTTCTTTTTGTTAATGTTAGTCTATAATATGTATGTAATTTGATCTTTTTTTTAAAAATTGTTTTACAACTTGTTATTTGCCTCAATTCTATTATAGGTACTTGCAATTCATGCAACGATCTCATGGGCAAATTGAAAGTTGTGTGCCAACCATATATGACTCAATTTGTTACATGGACACACTGGGAAAGACGGCCCACCCGGGAAACAATGAAGCTTGACGTTCATGTCAAAAGTGGGCAACTGAGGTACATTAAAATAGAACTTTGATTGTAACATCATTTACTTGTATTTATTGACATTTTGTATTAATTTTATTCTTGAAATAAATTTTAGTGAGCTGCTGTCAGAATTTGTGCTTAAGGATTTGCTGCAGCCAGTCCTAGGCACTACCTTCATCCAGCATTCGTTTAGGGCCTTATGGCAATTCAGCCAGTACTCGGATCTGAAAAACTCATTAAAGGATGGAGAAGTGTTGCTGGTCATGGACTTTGCTGAAAACAGAAAAGCTATGTACAATGAGGTATATAAATGTCTTTTTTTTACAATCCCTGCTTTTTTAATGTGTATAATTAGAACCTAAAGGTGAATTTAATATATCAAATGAAAAGGAAATTATCTTTTTTTTTAGGAAGTCAAGACAGCACACTTCGGTAAGGGCCAGATCACCCTTCATCCTGTTGTGGCCTTTTACAAAAATGGAGATGCACAGCTGGTACGTCATAGTTTAATGTTCATCACTGATGACATTCAACATGACTATCATGCTGTGCATGCATTTACGATCAAGGCTATTGAATTTATCCATAGCCTTTTTTCTTCTACTACCTCTCCTACTTTTTTTATCTTTTCTGATGGCTGTGCTGCCCAGTATAAGGGCAAAGGAGCATTTGCTGACCTCAGCCTCTTCTCAACTGCAAAGTTTGAGAGATTATACTTTGGATCTGAACATGGCAAAGGAGAGGCTGATGGTGAAACTGGTGTTCTAAGCCAGGCCATGCACAGAGCAGTTTGCGGCAATAGAGCAGTATTTAGAGATGCAGCTGATTTATATAGCTGGGGCCTAAAAGAGATGAGAAAGAATGAACCACTTTTTAAGAGGGATTTCTTTTTGATTGGAGAAAAAGGTATGATGAATACATTGTTGATGTTTTTTTACATCTGATCATTTTAAAAATTCTGGTAACATTGTTTCATTTTCCTTTTTTCATTACTAAAGACTATTAATATGTTTTTCAGAAATAAATAGGGACAGACCCCAAACAGAGGTTGCCACCCTTCCAGGAACGCGCAAGATACACCATCTGAAACGGGTTGAGGATTATGTGGTACAGGCCAGGTATCTTGCCTGCTTTTGTCCTCCATGTAGAAGTTTGGACTATGTCAATTGTCTGAACCTTCAACACGTAGGACCTTTTGATACCTTCAAGCTGAAGCCAAGGTAATTGTGTGTTCATATATATTGTGTGTACATATATGTACATTTTTACAGTTTAAAAAGATAGAAATATTTATTGAAAAATAAAAACATATATTTATTTTGCAGGCACCCTGTCCAAACCCCCTTGTTACCTGGCCCTAGCTGTCTGGATGAAGCATTCTTGCAAAGTCCAGAAGAATTACCAATTAAAAGGTATGGTACCATTCCTAAATAGAATTTTCATTGTTGCCTTGTAATATATATTTAAATTTAAACAAATTTCTACACTTGTATTCATTTTCTTTCAGAATGGTACCAAAAGTTGGAGATTTTGTAAGGGTGATTTTCAAGGTTGGCAAAAAAGATCTTGCCTACAATGCTCTAGTAAGTATAGGGTACATGGCTATTAACTTTGCAATGATAAAAGTGTAAAGACTATCAATGATTATATGTAATGGCACGATACATAAAATATTTTTCTGTACTTTTTCTTTGCAGGTTATTGAAACAACTGTTGCTTTAAAAAAAAATGAAATAATGGTATCCTACCTGAAGGACTGTGGGGCTTATTACATTTTTCCTGCCAAGGAAGATTTGTCTGTCATAGCTTTAACAGACATTGACTTGATTAATATAGAAATTTTAGAGGTGCCAACAATTGACAACCGCAATAGACATTTTTTTTTGTAGTATAGGTTTTTTTTTTATGTTATAAAATTTAATTTTTTAATACAGATTTGTCATTTTTTAAACATGAGAATCTGTTGTTGAATCTTTCTTGTGTGTTTAATGTGTTGTTTAATCATATTTGTGACATTTCTCATGGATTATGTGTGCTGTTTGTGATAAAAATGGAATTCTGAAAAATTAAGGTATGGCATTTTAGTTTAACTATAACTTGTAAACCAGTTGTCAGCTGACTTTCTAACCTAAATATTTGGATTCCTGACATTTCCATCTTTAAAATGACATATAATACTTTAATGTAGCTTTAAAAATTTTTTAAATTTTTTTTTCAAAAAATGGGAAATGAAAAATTCCTTATTGTGAAACCTGCCATATGTGTGTTGCCTATATGTGTGTTGCCTATTCAATAAGTTCAGTTTGACTTATGTCTTTGATTAATGTCTTTAGTTCATGTGCTTGGTTTATTTTCATTGTTTAGCCTATTTGATCTGTTCAGTTTTGGTGTTTAATTGATGCGTTTAGTTTGGCTCATGTGTTTAGTTCATGTGTTCAGTTATATTCAAGCCTACTTTGTGTCTTCCTATTGTTATCATGTAATCGTTCTGTTTGACTAATTATATAAATGACCTATTCATGTTACACTATTTATCCTGTTACCAAAATAGGTCCCTACTTTCATCCATTATTTCTTCTTCTAATAAGGTCTTGTGTTGATGTTTTTTTAACGAAAGCCACGTACTGTGAAGTATTGAAAATTAACGTGCCTTTATTTTACACATACCCGCCAGTTATTCTTATGACTTCAATGTACTCTCACCGTAGAATGCCTTAGAACAGGGGGAGGTAACCGTTTCATAATAGTGCTGCCAAAGTAGGATTTCTAATTCCTTTAGCCTGCCGACACAGCATAAAAGTCATCCTATTCTAGCACTCAATTATTTTATTTTTTTGGGGAGAAGACTTACGAAGTCGATACGAGCGTTTAGGCGTAAATTTCAATACATAAGTAATACTTAAGTTAGGAGTCAATACCGATAGGATAGGGTTAGGGTTAGGGATAGGGATAGGATACTAGAATTTACGAGCTAATACATGTAGGATTCTAGACTTTACGAGCTAATACATGTAAGATTCTAGACTTTAGAATTTAATACACGTCTGTTGGATTCTAGAGATAACAAGCCAATAAATGTAGAATACTAGAGTTTAGATACTAAGTTTAGCCTCATAAGTATCTCAAGTTTATCAAGGTTTACAAGGTAATTTACTTTATCTGCTTCAACCAGAGGCCGGCTGGTCCTGCGGTTAGTTCACCGGTCCGTCAACCGACAAGTCACGGGCTCTATCATGTAGGAGTTTTGGACCTAGTGAATAATAATCTTCTATCTGGAAGGAACGTCTGTAAATTTATAAGTTACTATACTCTGTAAAACAAAAACTCCGACTTAAAGATATTCAACGGTCGCTGTTTGTTTATCTTCTCTTTTTATAAATCTATTTATGACCCTTGGCTTCTGTATACAGATAAACAATAACTTTACAAGTATCATGTCAATGCGACACATTTATTTAATCTATAAGCACAACAAATAATAAACATTTGTATACAAACGTTTCTAAGTTTAAATTAGCAGTTAAACAGTATGCTTACACATCATTAACATAGACTATATTCTTTCAAATAGTCTCTAGTAAAATTAAGTTTTATTTCCACCCAAAATAAAATGCACAAACTGGTAGACAAAAATAGAAAAATATTGCAGCGTCTTGTGTTTATTGTATATTTACAATGAATTTTGTTGTTATCAATTTCATCCTGTAGATGCAGTTGTTACAATGTTATTTTTTTTTGTTGTTGTTTTTTTGTATATTTTACATTTTTTTTTACACAAATTTGAATAAAGAATAAAAAAAAGGTCGCTGTATTGTTGTTGAATTTGTTTTATTTACATTGTTTGGTGATATACTCACTAATTTATTGTTCATAATTTTCTATGATAACTTGAATGCCCCTAGTATGCCATGGCCACAGAAACTGGTGAACGCTGTTTTTCCGGCCCTATGAATCAATTTGGTCCGACGGGATACAGGCTGATTTTAATACCAAAAAAATAAAAACGGCTTAGTTTGACCATACCACTTGTATCGGCCACACCAGCCCTCTTGTCCAGCCAGCCGTGGATCACAGAAGAAGGTGAGAAAGAACTCAAGAGAAATTCTAGCATGATTTTTTGGACTTTCCTCTAAATATTTTGCGGGATCGTCCAGATATGGCGCCATACATTAAAGAGAAATGGTAGGGATATTGGGGGTGTGGGGGGTGGAGGGGGCGGGAAGTATATTGTGACGTCATACAGAGAGTATCAACTTCATGTTGAGACTAAGCATATGAATTTTTTTATTATTATTTTATTTGTATGTTCACCTGACGTCATGAGTACGATCTCTAAAAAAATTATGTCCCCCCAAGTAACGAGCCATTCACAAAACACTATCACAAATTTAACCATTAGACTTACATAGCTCAGGCCAGTGGTAAAAATTTATTTCACGAAATGGCAATTTTTTTTTCTAGTTTCATGTTGTATTGTGTTGTTGTTTTTTAAATTCCTTATAATTTATTGAATTTTTCCACACACGCACACGCACAAACAGACCTCACTCATACACACAAACACGAATGTTAAAAAATGTGTGAAGCGAGTTACATCCCCTACTTGGCTGTTTAATGTTTTCTTTTATTCACTCCCTTTCTCCAATTGACACTAAAACTGAAAAAAATGGAAATTTATAGAAATACCATTACTTTGAAGTATTCAAGGGTGACCGCGGTAGTTTTCACACGGAGGTCTTTTGTATATAAAACATAGGACTATCATGGGTGCAAAAGAGGGGGGGGGGGGGTAAGCACATACCCTTCAAAAACATGCTCCAGTAGGCCCGTCATTTCATTGTGTGGGGGAAAGCTAATATAAATTTCTTAAAGATTTATGTTATATTATCTATAAATATAAATTAGACTGTGTGCGTTTTCAATCATATTAGTTAATTAAAATTTTAAGACACGTGACCTTATTATCTTATCTTATCTTATACATTACAGACGCTCCTTCTATAAAGAAGATTATTGCGTCCTACGCTCATCCATGGTCCGAGTCTAGTCTTGCATTCCTATCAATGTCTTAAATGATGCTAAGTTACTGGTTTTCCTGGTTTGTTCAGGCAACCCATTCCATGCCCGAATGCCACTCGGGAAGAAAGAGTACTTATATGCATTTGTTCTCGCATAAGGGACAAGGAAGGTGTTTTTGTCTTTATGTTTATCTGAGATTTGCAACAGATTGTTATTGTGTTGTATTTCTAAATTAGAGTTGAATGCCTTATGTATTATTACTACTTTACTCTTTGCCCTTCTGTCTTCTAGTGTTTCTAGGTTTAATGATTTGACTAATGGTGTTACTCTTGTTAATTGGGAATATTCGCTAGTTATGAACCTTGCAGCTCTTTTTTTGAATTTGTTCTAATTTTTTAATGTTTTCTTTAGTTGATGGGTCCCATACAGATGCTGCATATTCTAGTATAGGCCTAACTAATGTAATATAGCATTTTAGTTTTATGTTCTTATTACATTTGTAAAAGTTCCTTTTTATGAATCCTAAAGTTTTGTTTGATTTTTTTATTACTTCATCAATATGAGGGTTCCAAGATAACTTATCATTTATTATTACTCCTAGATACTTAGCATTGTTAGTTTGAGTTAGTTCTTTACCATGAATGAAGTAGTTTGCTATTATTTGTTTCTTTTTCTTGGATACCCTTATTAGTTGGCATTTTTCTGGGTGAAAAGACATACTCCAGTTTGATTCCCATTTTTGTAGTTCATCTAGGTCTTTTTGTAGGAGTTCACTATCTTTTCCTGTCTTTATTATTCTATAAATTATGCAATCATCGGCAAATAATCTTACTTTTGTTCCTGTGTTGATGCAATTTGGCAGATCATTAATATAAATTAGAAATAGTAGGGGTCCTAGAACAGTTCCTTGTGGAACTCCTGAGTTTACAGTTATTGGTGATGACTTAGAGCCATTTATTATCACTGTTTGTTCTCTGCCTATAAGAAAGTCCTGAATCCACTGTTGTAAGGGACCAGATATGCCAAAATATCTCATATTATAGTTTTGCGTTTTCTTCTCGGACATGTGTCTTTGCTAGCTGAGTTGGCAATGCATCGAACTGCCATGCGATTCTCCAGTTAGTCTAGAGTATATACCTTTTTTCTAAAAAAAATGTTCAATTAATATTACTTTAAATTTAATAAAAAAGACTGTAAATCTACGAGCAACACCGGAATGGGTTATCTGAACACAGATAAGATAAGATGGCTTTATTGATCCAAATAAATGGAAATTTGACTTGATTACATAAATTCCGTCTTTCAGCATACCTAAAACAATATTAAAGAACCATTTGTACTCAAACACAATAGACATTCACGCACAATATCATACCATTTATCATACAAGAAAAAAGTAGGCCTTTTATTTAGGAGTCAGCTATTGAGCCATCGTATTTCCTGGCTGTAAGATGATTCTTTTGTAAGAGTCTCACTGACAGTGGAACAAAAGTGTTCCTAAATCTCTCTGTTCTTGCCCTTATTGAAAGAAGCCGACCACTTCGACTAGATATAGATGTAGTTATCATGAAGCGGGTGTGCATGATCTTGGAGGATTTATCAATCATAGACAGGCACATTGAACTGAAAATATCCGCAAGAGATGGTAATTCTGTCTGTGTAGTACGAGAGGCTTTGTTTATTAGGCAGTCTATCCGGTGTTTGTTCAATGTGGTGGTATTACCATACCAGCAGGTGATTTCAAACTATTGGAAAGGTTATGATGCTACCAACAGTCGCCGAGTAAAATATATTCATAATGGTTTTCTCTATGTGAAATATTTTTAGTTTATTAAGACAGAAAAGTCGTTGGTGCATTTTCTTACAAAGGGTAAGGGTATTGGGTATTATTGTATTGTAATATAGACTGATATATTTATTGTCATTTTTTATGTTCAATAGTGTTGCATGGTGGGCAGCGCGTTCGGCTGGTGTACCAAAGGTCCTGGATTCGAATCCTGGTGAAAGCTAGGACTTGTTCTCGGTGTTTCCGAGTCTACCCAGCTATGATGGGCACCTTTTGTTGGGGTGTAGTAATGCGGCTGGACATTGTGCTGGTCACACAGTCGCCATTTACTTCTAACTGGATAAAATTATTTTTAAGAAAAGAAGAAATAATTAAAACTTAGAAATATTTAATGAACATAATTTGGGTTTTAATCAATAAGAGTTAGATAAACATATAAATTCATAATTTACAAAAGAAGTTTTAGGATAAAATACAGAACTTTTTCAAAATTTACAGATCTGTCTAATTTTGCTAAAGGTTCAAAACCTTTAAAAAAAAAGGTTCACTCATTAACGTAATATTACTTTATCACGAAACATCATCATCATCACTTCCTTGACCGTCGTGGTCATTGTGGGGAGCGAATGGACACATCAACAGTCTTCTATTTCTATTTTTTTGTGGTGTGTGCCCTTCTTGAGCAGCTGTCAATAGTTGAGACAACTGCAGCTTTGTCCAATCTTTTATACCGTTGAACCAGCATTTCCGCTGACGGCCTCTCCGACGTTCACCTTCAACAGTGCCTTGGCTGATAGTTTTTAGCAGGTTATTATGAAGGAACAAAAATCGAATTCCGGTCTCAAATAAAATTCAGATTTTACAATCCATATAAAAAAAAAATAAAAAAAAAAAAAAAAATTCTCAAAAATGTTCCCAAATAAATTAGTTACAAAATATAACAGCAGTGATTAAAACTATTTAAAATCTTGAGACACAATTTTTAAAAAATACAATGCCAGATCATTGGTACGTTAAAAAATCCATGCGGATGAGAGTAGGTCGCAATAATCTTCTTGATAGTAGGAGCGTCAGTAATGTAAAAGATAAAATCTAATCTTCAGATTTGACTTGTTTTTCCTTACATATCCATACATGGACATTGGGGGAGGGGGAGGGGGAGGGGGAGGGGGAGGGGGAGGGGGAGAGACGACCACCCGCCGCCGCTTTAGTATTATAATTTTATCAACTACAGATATCTAGCAATGAATATGTTTTTTTTAATGAAAATTTTCTGCGTTGAGGCTTTATTGTTTAAATTACAAAGAAAAGACTAAAATTGTATTCCGATAACAATTAAATGCAAGATATGTATTTATATCCAAGTATACCTGATACAAATTACAATGCCTGAAAAAAAAACATATCAAAAAGATTAAAGAAAACATGATTATCAAATTTATCACAAATGTTTTGCCTATTACACGTTCAGCATAGCCTCGGATAAGACGAACTACCACGAGGAGGTAAGTGTCACAAAAGGCTGTGTGTCACACGAGGCAATCTGTCACACAATGCAATGTGTCACACGAGGTAATGCGTCACACAATGTAATGTGTCACAAGAAGCAATGTCTCACACGATGTAATGTGACACACGAGACAATGTGTCACACGAGGCAATGTGTCACACCAGGCAATGTGTCACACGATGCAATGTGTCACACTATGCAAAGTGTCACACTATGCATTGTGTCTCGCGAGGTAATGTATCACATGATGCAATGTGTCACACTATGCAAAGTGTCACACTATGCATAGTGTCACGCGAGGCAATGTGTCACACTAGGCAATGTGTCACGAGGGGGGCGTGTCACAAGAGATCACTACTCACACGATGCAGCATGTCACACGAGGCATTATGCCATGAGACTCACGTTACGTGTCACACGATGCAAGTATGTCACTCGAGACAAAGTGTCACCCGAGCCGAAGTGTCACAAAACGTATCATGCCAAATAATCAATAATAACAATAATAATGATATAATAAATACTTCAACCATTATACAGTATACAATGTAAAAATTAATGTACAATTTTTTTTTAAATAAAGTATTATGAAGGTGTATATTTATATAAATATTAGTACATAGAATAATATAACGTTTTTACATATAGAGTGCACAGATAGCACATTGTTGATATGTGCTCAGACAAATTATCCATGTTTTTTGTATAGTGAACAGAAAGGCCTTGTTTTCTTATTCATTTCAACATCGTAACTTTTGTGCACATAGTTTGGAAGCGCATTGGTTCTTATGGTTCAGCCTGATTCGCATGGCCGGTTTTTTTTTTAACTTACTGGAGTTATTTTGCACAAAGTTTGGAGACGTTGTTGACTTCGTGCTGAAGGCACAAGCCGATGGACACATTGAGTCTAATTCAGGGGACGACAACCTACGAAACACGTGCCAGATTTGGCACGCGGAAGGCTCAAAAAGGTTGTTTAAGTATCCTACAACAAATTAAATTGAGTGCTTAAGCAGGGTGACTCTTTGCTTGTTAGGATGCTGAATGAATTAGAAATCCCACTTAGGCACACTGTTGTCAAATATTAAAAGCTTGCCGACTCATAGTTCAGTAAATTAATTTTATTAGCAAATAATGTGTAGGCCTACATTCAATCAGACGAAAAAGCTTATTTGATTTTTCAGCATGTTACTAGCAGTGTTTAGCTAAGGGAAACAATTACAAAAAAAAAAAAATACAAACAGCTGCAGTGAAATTAAGATTAAAAATAAACTGATTAGTTAAACCATTAAAAATTATGTCCAATTAATGGATGGTCATATTTATTATTGGTAGGAGTAAAGTATTTCTGAATAAGCTTTCCTATTTCTGACAGGGGTTTGTAAAAAAATATCAAATGATTTAGTTGCCGAAGCGAAGCATAACAGATGTAATTGTTTCCCCTTATTGATTTCGAAAGAAAGATAACTACTGACAAAAATGTAGGTAGTCGTAAATGTGAACAGTTTCCACGATTTAAATCCAACATTTTCATATTACGGTAAAAAATGTATTGAGTGTTGCGTAAGTAAAGTCCCAGTAGGATCGAATTGATCCATAGGGACAGTGAAGCAGCGTTCACTAGTTTCTGGTGGCCACGGCATAATAGAGGAGGTGCGACCAGAACAATGCCCAGTCGCCTTTACTTTACCCCAACTAAAGTCAGGTTGGGCAGACTCAGGGATACCCGGTAAAAAAATTTAACCTTCACCAGGATTCGAACCCAGGGTCTTCAGTACGCCAGTAATACGCGCTGCCGCTCGGCTAACGTGCCCCATAAGTGTTATGTATGTATGAGCGTTTGTTTCTGTACAAGCTGAAAGCTGTGGCTTAGGCTCGTCGTTCATGATTAGTTTGAAGACAGGGATGTCATTATGTGCCATACAAAGAGAATAATGAGACGGCAGTTAAGAAATGAAACAATACGTTGTCAAAGACAAAATAAGGAGACATTAAGAAAACTTTGTCACTCAGATGACAAGGAGACATTAAGAGAAACGTTGTCACCCAGATGACAAGGAGACATTAAGAGAAACGTTGTCCCTCAGATGACAAGGAGACATTAAGAGACACGTTGTCACCCAGATGACAAGGAGACATT
The DNA here is from genome assembly GCA_949126835.1 of Anisus vortex. Taxonomy (NCBI): domain Eukaryota; kingdom Metazoa; phylum Mollusca; class Gastropoda; family Planorbidae; genus Anisus; species Anisus vortex. Next base: position 34,981,965 of record OX421506.1, on the reverse strand, counting down.
AAGAGAAGCGTTGTCACCCAGATGACAAGGAGACATTAAGAGACACGTTGTCACCCAGATGACAAGGAGACATTAAGAGAAACATTGTCACCCAGATGACAAGGAGACATTAAGAGAAACGTTGTCACCCAGATGACAAGGAGACATTAAGAGAAACGTTGTCCCCCAGATGATAAGGAGACATTAAGAGAAATGTTGTCACCCAGATGACAAGGAGACATTAAGAGAAATGTTGTCACCCAGATGACAAGGAGACATTAAGAGAAACGTTGTCACCCAGATGACAAGGAGACATTAAGAGAAACGTTGTCACTTAGATGACAAGGAGACATTAAAAGAAACGTTGTCCCTCAGATGACATAAAGCTCCGAGACTATATAGTCTAAGTGTCTGTGGAGAAATTGTGTGTGTGATAAATTGTCACAGGAGAATTTGAGTCATCTAATTTTGTCAACGCAAAACGCACCTGTTCAATTTTAAAACAGTGTCTTTTTTTTTTTCTTTTAACATTACGGCCATGGTCTCTAACGGTAGTGGTGATATCGCATTTGGGTAAATAAATGTCTTTTAAAAACACATTACTTTAAGGGCGGAGCAGTCCTTCTTGATAACTCAGTGGGGGAATGCGGTTATCAAATTTAATGATTTCATTTCTTTTTTTCGTTTGACATATAATTTGATAAATGTTCGGGCTAAAAAAAAAGGGATACTGAAGAAGTTGTTTTGACTTTTCAAAAGTGAAATGTTAAAACGCTAGGCATAAAGTAATATCTTAATTTAAATTAATCAAAACGCACGAAACATGTTGTTGTTTTTTAATGAATAATAAAAGAAGGCAACTGTCAATCCAATGGTGATTTGTGCGGTCTGTAGCCGTGACGTCATTTCTGTGTAGGTTTGTCTGAAATTAGGTTTGATGTGGCCGCTTTATTTCATCATTTTCGCAATGTTAGGTCAATGTGACATGAGAAAATAAATTATGAATCCAGAAGAGTGAATTAGGCAGGAATTCAGCCTCCTGCATGTATTACGTGTTCCGAACAGGTCAATTCCAGTAAGTATTACTTAAATGAAGTCGTTGGGTCTGTCATTCAAAATGATCATTTTTTTAAATCTTTGACTAAACTGTGGCCATAGTCAGTACTAATAGAACAATGTATCGCTTAAGAAAAGCTCCTTAAAGTCAATGTTGGCTTATCACAACATTGGCACATTGCCACATTCAACAAACAGTTTTATTTATTAAGGAAAAACAAAATGTGACAATCTCGCAACGTTCTGTGTTCTAGTTTGTTGTTTTTTTTTGTGTTTTTTTTTTTGTTTTTTTGTGTGCTGCATTCTTGTGGGTCAATTATTTTATTTCCACTTTTTGTATCATTTAGTTTCAAAACGTCAAGGCTATTTGGAAAAATGTTGTGTACATATTTCTTCAGTTTAGAAGACTTTAATGCGTTCACTCGTTTTATGTAAATAAACAGATAGACTAGAGCGGGGATCGGCAATCTACGGTGTGCTTGCCAGAATCGGCACGCAGATCCATTTTCAATGGCACGCAAATTACTCCCAACCTTCCAAAAGCGCAAAATGGCTGTATAAATGATGGCTGTTGGCACGCTGAATAAATTAGAAACCTTGGCACATTATTATGAGAATGTTGCCAACCCACTGGACTAGCGTACTGCTAATGGCTCACAGTGCTGTGATAGTCTATATGCTATATGCTTAAGGCTTAAGTCTGAATAAAAACAAGACGTAGTTACCTAATGATAATGCAAGGCTAAATGATACAGCATCAAACTATTTCAATGATTGTACAAAAAAAAGTTGAACTATAGTACATTAGAATGATTGTAAAGTTGATAGTGAGTACATTAAATGATTGTAGTACATTGAACGATTGTACAGTTTTGACCGTCAGCACATTGAATAAAAGTTGAACAATTGTAAAAAAAATTGATTGATTGTAAACCAACAGTATACATTGAATGATTGTATCAATTTGAAACAACGCAAAGTTTGGCCGTACACAGAGAAAATGAACTTAAACAATTGTCCAGGGTCCTGTACAAATATAGACCTTGTCCCGTTACCTTTAACTTAATTATACTTTGAATTGTCAACAATTGTAGCATTGAAAGTCTATACACATTGAAAGTCTATACACATTGAAAGTCTATACACATTGAAAGTCTATACACATTGAAAGTCTATACACATTCCAAACTTCGAATTCAAATTCCCTACACGAATCGCTTGTTACTCAATTATTTACACCTGTTCAAAACTTTTGTAACCTCACACGTATCGCAGAAAACCTCGCAGCAGTACTGGAACCGACACTTGCAGTTCTCTGTCACCGTCACCTGCTCTTTGCTGTACCCCCTGTTGCAGCACAGCAGGTCGCAGCCTCCGACCCCGGGCGACGTCGGGTCGCACTCCCTCCCTTTCGTCCCAAGCGAGCCCAGTTTTTTGCTCTTCTTGCAGAAATCCGGGGAAGGGTCGGAGTACACGACGTCGAGCTTGGAGGGCGACTTGAGGTCCTTCCCGTCTGGCATGATGCTGTTGCCGTCGTTGGAGATGATGACCTTGATGGCGCCGTCAAACTTCTCCTTCAGCCGGTTTCCCACGTCTCTAAAGGAAGGCATCTTTCTCCAGCAGGTCTTCAGGGCGCAGGATCCAGACAGTCCATGGCACTTGCATTCCTTCCTTATGTAGTTCTTCACAGCCTGTGGAAGAATTCAGCAAAAAACAATGTATCTTAGAAGCCATATTGGTGTATAATAAGATAAGTGTTGGTGTAATATAAGATAAGTGTCTGTGTATTATAAGATAAGTTTTGGGATGTAATAAGATAAGTGTTGGAGTATAATAAGATAAGTGTTTATGTATTATCGTATCTTTATACATTACAGACGCTTCTTCTATAAAGCAGATTATACGCACATCCGTGGTTTGAGTCTAATCCTACATGTCTATTAATGTTTTAAATGATGTTAAGTTATTGGTTTTCCAGGTTTGTTCGAGCAACCCATTCTATGCCCGGGTGCCACTCGGGAAGAAAGAGTACTTATATGTATTTGATAAGGAAAGTATTGTTGTCCTTTTGAGCGTTGTGACAGATTGTATTTGTGTTGTATTTCTAAATTTGAATTTAATGTCTTATATAAGATAAGATTATACGATTATAAGAAAATATATAATATGAACATAATTAAATGTAGGCCTATGTGTTAATATTTTTTTTACATTTTAGTTGTACCAGGGTTTTTACTCGAAAATCATTTATAAAATCTATAACTTTTCCCAAAACTGTTTTAAAAAACAATAAAATAGTTCCTAAATAAATTTTTACCGGCTTGTGTGAGATTTTCGTAATAGTGTTACCTACTTGGAATTTTTAAAAAGCTGTTTTTAAAATGATTATTAAAGATAAAACGTTTTAACTCACTTTTAATTTTTTGTAGTTTTAAAACAAGTAATTTTCAAGCTGTTATGTCCATGTTAATGAAATTCACAAACTGTTTCAAACCGTAGTCAGATTTTCCAAACTTTCCAAATCTTTTCCAAACTTTCCCGAACTTGATAAAATCAAGTCAGATTTTCCCAAACTTCCCCAAACTTGGTAAAATCAAGTCAGATTTTCCCAAACTTTCCCAAACTTGACAAAATCAAGTCAGATTTTCCCAAACTTTCCCGAACTTCATAAAATCAAGTCAGATTTTCCCAAACTTTCCCAAACTTTATAATAGATCAAGTCAGATTTTCCCAAACTTTCCCGAACTTGATAAAATCAAGTCAGATTTTCCCAAACTTTCCAGAACTTCATAAAATCAAGTCAGATTTTCCCAAACTTTCCCAAACTTGATAAAATCAAGTCAGATTTTCCCAAACTTTCCCAAACTTGATAAAATCAAGTCAGATTTTACCAAACTTTCCCGAACTTCATAAAATCAAGTCAGATTTTCCCAAACTTTCCCAAACTTTATAATAGATCAAGTCAGATTTTCCCAAACTTTCACGAACTTGATAAAATCAAGTCAGATTTTCCCAAACTTTCCAGAACTTCATAAAATCAAGTAAGATTTTCACAAACTTTCCCGAACTTCATAAAATCAAGTCAGATTTTCCCAAACTTTCCCGAAATTGATAAAATCAAGTCAGATTTTCCTAAACTTTCCCGAACTTGATAAAATCAAGTCAGATTTTCCCAAACTTTCCCGAACTTGATAAAATCAAGTCAGATTTTTACAAACTTTCCCGAACTTCATAAAAGCAAGTCAGATTTTCCCAAACTTTCCCGAACTTGATAAGATCAAGTCAGATTTTCCCAAACTTTCCCGAACTTCATAAAATCAAGTCTGATTTTCCCAAACTTTCCCGAACTTCATAAAATTAAGTCAGATTTTCTCAAACTTTCCCGAACTGCATAAAATCAAGTCAGATTTTCCCAAACTTTACCGATCTTCATAAAATCAAGTCAGATTTTCCCAAACTTTCCCGATCTTCATAAAATCAAGTCAGATTTTCCCAAACTTTCCCGAACTTCATAAAATCAAGTCATATTTTTCCAAACTTTCCCAAACTTCATAAAATCAAGTCAGCTTTTCCCAAACTTTCCCAAACTTCATAAAATCAAGTCAGATTTTCCCAAACTTTCCCGAACCCTATAAACTCTGTCAGGCTTCACTCTTCAATATATAGATCAGTGGTTTTCCGCTTATGATGTCCTCTCTCTATATATCTATATCTATACTTATCTATCTCATTTCTATCTCTATATGTATATTGTTTAAAGATAACCTGTATGCTATTTCAAGCCTAGTGCAGTGTTCCGAAACCTACGGAAAGCGTGCCAGACTTGGCACACAGAGTGGCTTTCAATGGCAAGCGGAATAAAGCCCTTAAAATTAGCATTTCAAGGCTTTTATACAAGAAATTCAGTGCTATAGAGCAGGGTACATTTTCCTCTGTTGGCACGCTGAATGAATTAGAAATCCTACATTGGCACACTATCATCAAAAGGTTTCCGACCCCTGCGCCTAGTGTATGCGATGTAAATGTTAGTGAATCACGAAATAGAAACATCAAAATAACCGTGTCACGAGAACAAACGTATGAGAACCGCTGCACTAAAGTATTTGTTCTTTGCTCCATGTGTTTTTATGATAGAGTTCTCCACCAGAATCATGTCTATTGTTGAAACGCTAAACGCTAAATGCATGTGCTACAGCTACAATTGACTTGAATCACTAACAAATATCACTACCTCACTTAATTAAAAGCCTGCTACCAAGCGTGTTTACTCACCAGCCGGCCGGCTTCGTTGTTGTGCAGCTGTATCATTGCCGTGAAGTCTCCTCTCTGCTTCCGCTTCCGGGCGTCCATAAACTCCCTCGATTTCCGGTAGCCGTACTCGACATTGTCCCCGCATCCGCCCCACTCCCACTCGCCGTCTGTGCTCTTGTCCCGCACGCTGTGGTCGCAGGTGCACTGCTGCAGGAGGCCCATGTTGCAGGCCTGCGTCACGGAGTACACCACTCCGGCCGCGGTGCTGGCGTAGACGAAGGCCGCCTCGCGTATGTCTGAAATGGGATAGAACAGTGCTGGTTTGGTGTTTGTTGTGGTGGCGTAAGGGTTAGAAAGGGGGCTGCTATTAGGTAGATGTGGTGCCGATTGCTTGTTGTGTGTGGGGGGGGGTACGGGGAGATTGGGGGGGGGGGTGGAGAAGAGAAAGAGAAGATGGGGTGTTGAGTGAAGGTAGAGTTTGTACATGGTGTGGTTCCGGGGTGAGTGGGCCAGTTTTTTAATCACATACCTGTAGGGCCTACCTGTACCTGTACCTGTACATGAATACTCGGGGACTTTAAAGAACTGTTTGTATGTTTGTTTGTTTGTATGTTAGTTTCTTTACTGTGAGTTCTAGAATTTCTATTTCCTTGGTGGATTTGATCTTGAAATATATACTAACACACAGACACTCAGACATTCACATATATATATATATATATATATATATATATACAAGCTACATTGCTCGGCGTTGCCCGGGTGAAAAAAAAACAGGACTGTATAGCCTAAGGAGCAGGGTGCAGATAAACTTTTATAAACAATAATATATATATATATATATATATATATATATATATATATATATATATATATTTAAATTATTTTTTTACTGAAGACTTATAGGAAAGTAATTTAAAATAAATATTGTAATCGGGTATAAAAATAGGCAAGTCTTTTTATTGAACAAAAATCTCAATTGCTCGTAGATTTACAATGTCTTTAGTTTCAAAAATTGTGAAAAAAAAAATTGTAGAAAAAAGGTATAGTCAAACTGGAGAATCGAACCCGGGTCGCCCGCATAGCAGTCCGCTAAGTTAACCACTAAGCTAACGAAGACACATGGCCGATGTGAAAAATTATTAGACAGTATATATGCCTACGCCTAAATAGGTCAGTGACACAAACACACGTGATTTCAAATTGACCAATGGGGATTCTTATGCGGACAAACAGTCTCTTTATATATATATATATATATATATATATATATATATATATATATATATATATATATATATATATATAAAGAGAGAGAGAGAAAGAGTGATAGTAATACGGCAGGAGAGAAAAAGAGAGAGAGATAGATAGTAGGAGTAAGAGAAAAAGTTAGAGATTAATTATTAATTGATAGTGAGAAAGAATGAGAGAGAAAGAGAGAGAGAGAGAGACAGAGAATGCGAGAGATGGAAAAAGTTAGTGAGAGAGAGAGTGAGGCAGAACAACTGATTTTGTACTGCGTACACAATCAATTACTATGACGTGCTATGTCAAAATTGGTGGGAGGGGCGGGAGGGGGGTAGTGTACTGTATAAGGCCTTTAGGATCAGGAATGTTTCTAAAGGGACCAACCGACCATACTGCTCTAGGCGATCCATTTCGATAACGGCAAAAGATTTTCTTTTTTTTCTTTTTTTCAGTTGTTATCGAGAAATCTCCGCCTGCGCCTCTTAAATCCATTTGAAGTAGTCCCAGGGTATAAAGTCAGCGCTACGCTGGCATACCTTGTAATGTCTCCTTCCACCCACGGCGACCCACCATCCCCACACCCCACAAAGGCCAGTGTACACCCCTCCCCCCCCCCCCGTCTAACTTCCCCGCCCCTCCTCCCCCCCTTCTCCTCTCTCATCCCATTCCAATCAGTGACGCATGACGCGCCATTTAGAGCCCGTCCCCCCCCCCCCCCCCCCCGAGTGTACCTTCGAATATACGACTAGGATTCAAAAAACGGTTGTTGATTTTTTTTTGTGTTCCGTGACTTTTTTTTTCTGACAATTGCGAACGTTTTTAGTGGTGGCAGCGGTAAAGCGAGAGAGAGAGAGAGAGGCGTTTCGCCCACCAGGAATCAATGGATTCTGGCGATTTTAAGGAATGAGGTGGCGCCGACGTTATTTTCGCCCCATCTGAGATCCCCTAGCGTACACTGCACCAATAAAATGAACACTTATTAATATTTAAAAAAAAAAGATGTTTTATTTCTATTTTAGCGAACTATTTGTAGGGGGGGGGGGGGAATTGGGAGGGAAAAAAAGAATTGTGATAATAAAAAATAGAGTATTTAAATGCAGTGGTTGAAATATCAGTAGGCAACGTGAGGAAGTAAAGGGGGGCGCCGTAAATGTAAACTTTTATTTGAGTGTTTTCTTTTTTTTAAGGTATTGTCGTTACCCGTAAATGACTAAATTCCTACTTAAAAACAGGTTAAGGTTGAAACTTCGGGCACATAGTGTCGATGCAGATTGTAAGTTATTTGATTTGATCTCGCGTGTGACAAACCTATAGTGGCGGTAAGACTAACCAGATGTCAAAACAACAAATCTTTTAACGTCTGCTGTGAAACAGAACTAGTTTTACCAGAGGTTCGTTCAGGTCTTAATATTTTTTACCCCCTTTCTTTTAACTCGCACTGTCTGTCTGCTTGGTTGGTTGATTGGTTGCTTGCTTGCTTGTTAGCAAAACTTTGCATCGATTTTTCGACCACTTCCCGTCGTCCAATGGAGCTGAAACTTGGGCAGCAGACCTGTCGCGACTAACAGTACATTTTATCAAATTTTTAGGATCATAGTCTTCGGAATAGTCATTAATACCTTCGACCGATTTGCGAATCGAAGAAAATATTATACAAAAAAATATTGCTGCCTCTACCGGAAGAGACGGAAGTAAATACACTTTTCGGATATGTTCGTTTTTTACGAAATAAATAGAATGAAAACGACAAAATATAGACGAAACAAAGCGAGCTATCTTTTTATGGTTTTTGCGGGCCAATGCTAGAAAAAAAAATTTTAGTGTGGAAATTTATAAGGAATGATATCACTTATATTTATTTTTATCTATCAAAATATAGATTTAGTATAAACTTAGTTTACAAAGAAAGGGAGTTTTATAAAAACTTTGTTTTTATGGGTTAGTTTTTTATTTGCATGGAAAGCGGTAAACTAAAAGGTATACCTAAAATGAACCAAAAGGCATAAACGAAATTTAAAAAAAAACAACAGACAGACCATTTGATTCGAAATGAGAACTATATAATATGTTTAAAATAAAAATTAGGTGCCTTTTTACTTCCTTTCTATTAACTTGTATTTTCTGTCTGTTTGTCTGCTTGCTTGCTTGATAGCAAAACTTTGCATCGATTTTTCGACCACTTCCCGTCGTCCAATCGAGCCGAAACTTGGCCAGCAGACTTGTCCCGACTAACAATACATTCTATCAAATTTTCAGCATAGTAGCCTTTGGGATCGTCACGAATACTTTCCACCAATTTGCGAATCGAGGAACATATTATACGAAAAAACATGGCTGCCTTTGACGGAAGTAACTAAAGTTTTCGGATATGTTCGTTTTTACGAAAAAATATGAATGAAAACGACACAATGTGTTTGTGACACAATGTAGCCGAAACAAAGCGAGTTATCTTTTTATGGTTTTTGCGAGCCAAAGCTATAAAAAAAAAAAAGGATTCGCAAAAGCAAAGCGACGATCGTGGCTTCATGCATTTAAAAAAAAATGCGCAATCGTTATAATTAGATATGTATTCGCCGACATTACCGATTCGAAATTTTAGTTTTGTAGTGAATTGGAAATGGTAAACTTAGTTTACAAAGAAAGGGAGTATAATAAAAACTGTGTTTTTATGGTTTTCTTGTTTATTCAATTTATACTTATTTGTCACCCTGGGCAACGCGGGGTAAACTAGCTAGTTGCCTATAAAATAGTGTTTTCGCATTTTAAGGTGTAATTTTAAATCAAGGTACTTTTTAATAAAAGTAATTAAATAATAAGACCTTTACAGAGAATTGGCTTCCGAGTCACGAATTCCTAAAATCGAGTAAAAATAGTTTAATATGTAATATATACACACAGACTCAACCTCTGGTCATCACCATAGCAACGGCCCGGCAGCGCCTGGTGTATACAGGAAATTCAGAACTCAACCCCCCCCCCCTTTAAAACCAGCACAAAATATGTAGTTCAGTGAAGAAGAAAAAAATACGAGGTTATTAAGGGAAAAAGTTATGAAGAACAGCTGTGTTTTATTGCAGCTTTAACCGCTCCCCCCCCCCCTTTCCCTTTAATGGAGTCGAAAAGGAAGAAGGAAAGAGAAAAAAAGTAAAGAAAAAAATAACAACCCGAGTCCATTATTTGAGACCCGCTTAGAAAGAGAACATCAAAGGGAGCTAAGCTATCAATTATTTCTCCTCTTTCAAGTCTTACGTCTGCTTATCCGTCCTCCCCCTCCCTCCCCCTCTAAGCTCCTCTCGTTCACGGCATCACTCTGTCCATCCTCCCCCCTCCTCCACTCTCTTCTCTCTCTCTCTCTCTCTCTTGTGCGTTCTCTCTCACCTTCTCTCTCTCTCACTCTCTCACTCTCTCTTGTGCGTTCTCTCTCACCTTCTCTCTCTCTCTCTCTTCGCTCACTCACGTTAGGTTGCACGAGGGCGAGTTTTCCCTCCAAGTCCCATAACTCCTTAATTGCTAAACTCTTAACAACAAAGACAAGAAGATCTGAAGTGGGACTTTGGGGGGGGGGGGATGAGGGGGGGAGGGGAGAGGGGAGAGTAGAACACGAGACAGTTTCTTTACAAAAGTCTCGTGTTTAAAAAAAAATTAAAAGAGAAACGAGATAACCTACAACAGTGCGGCTCTAAATATGGCAGAATTACCTTTTACATCTGTAAGATTACCTTTGTATTGTGTTCTATATTAACTGTCCATAGTTACATCTTATTTTTATTTTTTTTCACTTTCCTTCTAGAATATCTGTGAGGTGTTGTCCTGTTATTTTCAGAGTTGCAGCGCTTGTAACAAAATAACCCCTCGGGTGTGTATGTGTGTGTGGTACAGGTGGACCTCCGGTGTGTTAGCGGTGGGCCTTAGAGGTGTTGTACAGGAGGACCTCAGCTTTGTTTATTGTGCTTATAAGACAATATGCTGTTGTTACGTGACAGTGTATAACACTATTTATTTAAACTACCCATCTATTAATCTTTCCCTTCAACATAATATTCCTACTTAAAATACTTTCAGTGTTAGGACGCGACTAGTTATTTTCTCCTGCATTAACTTATGCATTGGGTTATTTTTTCTTTAGTCTTAACACAAAATACAGAGTTAAGGTCGCTTAAACGACACTTCATTCGTAAACCGGCTATAACTGGATTAGTCCTAGACATTGTCTGCTATTACAGCCAATAGATAGCTTAGGTTAGCCCGCGAAGGTTACTACTAATTATTCATAGAATTGCGCTGTCTATTAAATGCAAGCTACCCCATTGGATAGAGGCAAGGGGGACCGTGACGTCATATTCCCGCGCTTGGATTTTTGACCGGGGAGTATAAAAACAGTCTCAAGCCTAGCCTGTCGTGCATTCAATAGCCTACCTTCCGACTTGATAAGTCACATTAAACATTGCTATATTTGTACTCCATGAATTTTACACAGTTTTACTTGTTAAATAAAAGTTTTCTACATTTAATTTACACGTCAAGGAGTTTGTCTTGTTTAGAATGCAATTGCTTGAAGATAATTTGAATACTAATCTAGATCGATCTACTTGAAGAATCGCTGCAGTTATTTCTATAGTCAGAGAGACAGGTTCCCGTTGGACCAAATAAGAATCCTCCCTAGACGACCGCCAAAAGTACTGAAGCGAGAGAGCTCCAGGCTAACACTGTACAAATGGACTCCAGTGGATTGCTACATTTGAAGACAAGGGAACATAATTATATAAGATATTATTATATATTTTTACAAATTTAATGTTCTTATAATGTTTTTCAATTTAGCGAGTTTTGGTGAAGGCTGTTCTACACCTGACAAGAATCCCAGTACTCTTGGAGAATGCGAGCCGATATTGTTCTCTTGTAGGGCTCGGAGAACGAACTTTGGTGTGTTCTGCAACACTGATACATCACCGAAAAGGTTCGGTACAAACGGTTTGGGGTTACAGTCTACTCTAAGATCCTGCAAGGACAATCAAATAGCACATGCTCGGTCGTGCCTTTTACTATCTTGAAGTTTCGACGCCAAAAATGGTCTTAAATAAAAACAAAATAGACCAAACTTTTCTGAAAGACCAAAAAAAAAATTTCAAATACCCAAATTTTATTAAAGACCAAAAATTATCTCATTAAATGCTAATTTTTGGTTAAAAAAAATGGCGAAAGACTAAGAAGGTTGTGAAAATATTTAGTTTACTTTTTCTCTATGAAGAAAATTACTTGTTTAGAAAAAGAAAAAGTCTAAATTTGGCCTAGATTAGGACTTGTGTAACTAAGTAACTGTACTATACTATAATTGCCTCAACAACAAAAATCGGACAGTCCTTGCGGCTCTTAAGTCCATGGGGCGTAACAATGTTCAGTGATGAACCAAGGAGTGGACCGGACGCCATCGTGGCGTGCCATGTAACTTAGGGTACTGTTTCCGCAGCAACATGCACTATGTTTCCCTACTGCGGAATTCCCCTCGAATTATTATCGTGGTGGCTCGCCCGTATAGCCTACAGTGTCGCCCGGTAGCGCAAAAATCCGATACTATAAGTATGAGCATCCAGGCACCAGGGCGGGGTTGAGGCGTATACGCTGTGCTCATTGTTTCCTCGCCACTGAGACTCGGGGGCTCTCGGCGGTACAATGGGTCTCGGACGCGCAGCAGGAGTTGTCCCCCTTGCGTTAGCCCACCGGTGTGCTCTTGATGCAAGTGTACTGGTGGTTTCCACACCACCGCTTTGAGGCCCATGGGTACAGAAGTGTAACTCAGTAACCAGTCAGTACTTCCATAACAAACTATTTCCTCTCTAATCTGATTGATGGAGCTCTGAGTTGATTCGCTGAGATGTTTACCACGTGATTAGTAAATTAATAGATAAAAATAAGTAACTGGTACAACATTGAGATTTATATCATGTTCAGATCTTGGTAAAATGGAAATTAAAACTATTTTCTGCCTCAGCTTTGCTTCGGTATGCCTGGAACGGAAGTACACCATTGTATATTGTATACAAACACTGTTTCATAATTAACTGTTGTAAAGTTCTATAAGCACTGCTGTATATGTCATTAATAACATACTGTAGCTGTCATCAGTAGACTCTTGTACATGTCATTAATATACTCTTGTATATTTCAACAAATATTTACTTTTATGTTAAAATTGAGGGAGATAGAGAAGGTAAGAGAGAAAGATATATCTATATATATATATATCTAGAGAGAGAGAGAGAATGACAGACAGATCGAGAGAGAGAGGGGGGAGAGAGATGGGGAGAGAAAGAGTGAGATAGAAAGATAGAGAAAGAGAGAGAGACAGAAGAGACAGAAATAGAAAGAGAGATAAAGAGATAAAGAGGGAGATAGAGAGAGAGAGAAAGTTTTAGAATGGGAGGAGTAGACTGTTTATCATCGCCAATTAATTCTCTACCTCTTGGTGTAAACTGCAGGTGCAACGAGGTTTTTCTTCTTGTATTCTTTTAATGTCTTTCTATTTTATTAATGTTTTGAAAGAATATATATGTTTATAAGATCTACTACGTATCAATTGGTATTCTAATAGTATGAACCTTCATTTTACACGATCAAACTACTGTATCGATTTTTCACTTATTAACTGTCGAATGGTTAATGAACCTATATATATATATTTGAAAGAGAGCAGTTTTGGAGAGCATCCTATCTTTGCCAGGAGTTTTAAAAAGTCCACTTCTGCCGAACCATATGAAATGCTTTAGTTAGATAAACGAAAGCAATGTATAATGTCTTATTCATCTCGCGGAACCTCTCTTATAGCAGTCGAAGAGAGGAGATCATGTCTATAGTGGATCTACCGCTTCTGAAACCGCACTGAGACTCTGGATAGACTCTAGATGCCAGCACCTGCAGCCTTGATAGTGCCACTCTTGCAAAGATCTTACCAATTATGCTCAAGAGGGAGAAACCTCTGTAATTGTTGCAGTCGCTGCGGTCCCCTTTGTTCTTATACATGTAACGATACTTGCGTCACGCATATCTTGTGCCACATAGCCCGATTTCCAACACAGGCAGATAGCATTGCCTGTTTTCATGAGAATACCAGGATCACAGTGAACCTTAACGGAGCGCAGCCAATCATAAGATTCTTTCCCTTACCTATGGATGCGTAAAAGGCAGATCACCTGCCTATCTCAGAGAGCTCATACCGGAGCATGCCCCGTTAAGGATGCTGCGATCTTCAACACAGTCTCTCCTGGAAATTCCATGTTTGGATGGTCACAGGAAAAAGACTCTTGGTGTACGCTCTTTTGAATCTGTGGCGCCTTCACTGTGGAACAGCTTACCTGAGACACTGAAAAACTCTGTGACAAAAAAGGCATTCAAGAAGAATTTGAAGACTTTTCTTTTCAACTAAGTTGATCAAGTACAGCTCCATCAGCAACAAAGTTGTTAAAAACTATTTTTAAATGTTTTTGTCGTTTCGTGCCTCCATCGGCCGAAACCTTGTTTAAAACTATTTTAGAGTGTTATTGTCGTTTCGTTTTTATGAGCGCGCTGAGCATGTCAGCATTAGAATGGAATGAGGCGCTATATAAATGAACAATTATTTAAAAATCAGAGCCCTTTGAAGTCCGCAGTGGTGTTAAACAAGGCTGCGTACTTGCAACCCATCTTGTGCCTACTGCACTATGCTGATGGAGACTACAACGAGGGTGTCTACCTTCACACAAGTACATCTGGAAAGCTCTTCAACCTAAACAGGCTCAAAGCCAAAACAAAGCTTGAGAGGGTGCTGGTTAGGGAATTTCTCTATGCTGATGAGACAGCTATTGTTGCCGAATCTGCAAACGAGCTCCAGACACTCATTGATAAACTTGATGATGCATGCCGAATATTAGGCCGCATCATTAGTGTCAAAACAAAACCAAGGTACTGGCTCAAAACGCTGCAATTGTGCCATGCATCACTATTGGTAGTCATCCACTAGAAGTAGTTGACGAGTTCTGCTACCTTGGGGCCAAAATCTCAAGCAATGTGCTCCTAGATGGGGAGATCAATAGAATAATAGCTAAAGCCATGGGCACTATGGCAAGATTAAAAAAACGAGTCTGGATGAACACACTGCTTATACGCTCCACTAAGTCACTAGTTTATCGTTATGAGTACCCTGCTGTACGGCAGTGAAACATGGAGCACATATTCCTGGCGGTAGTGAAAATTGAACAACTTCCACCCCAGGTGTCTCAGACGCATTTTAGATATAAGATGGCAGGACAGGGTTACAAATGCAGAGGTCCTACGAAGAGCAGGTTGTCAAGACATCCGCCTTATTTTCAGCACTAGGTCATGTAAGCCGAATGTCACAGGGTCGACTTCCACAGGACATCCTTTATGGAAAGCTAGCTTCGGACAGAGACGTGCTAGACGTCCAGAACTGAGATTTGCAGATGTCAGTAAAAGAGATATGATGCACCTCAAAATTCACCTATACAATTGGGAGATCATGGCGCAAGATATGTCCACCTAGAGGGGAGGAATCAAAGAAGGTTCCCGGCTTGTGGGAGAGTAGCGCGCCAGAAACAAGACGGTGGGGAAAAATATGATCCCCTCCGCTAAATTCATCTGCAGCGAGTGTGACCGTGCCTGTACGTCCAGGATTGGCTTCTTTAGCCACATGAGGGCCTGCAAGGGAAATGGATCGTCTCTCGAGACGTAAAATACCGACGACGATACAAGCTAAGTTTCCGGCTATGCCCGGGGAAAAGCAACATTGACATGGGTTAAAAAGAGGGAGATGTTTTCTTGACTGTGAGGATGCTCAGTGGTCTAGGGTTTTTCCCCAGGCGAGGTCAAAGTGATTTTGTAGGTGTACTTGTGAAATACCTATAAATATTACTTGAACATTGTAAGACTACTACATACTTTTCAATTCGCTATACCTCATTCATTATTGTGAAGTCACTATTAACTGTGTCAGGTCATTCAATAAACAATTCACGTGCTGAAGCCAAAGTTGTGTACCGGATTATTCTCTGAGAACAAGAAAAGAACTCTGAGAAAGACAATAAGAACTGGAATGAGAACGCGTCTAAGAAAAATAACGTTATAACGTTAACGAATCGGAGAACTTGGAAGTTACAATGAGATTTTTTTTTGTGTGTTATTCTTTAGGAATTGATCCTTACTACAACCAAAGGCTATAACAAGATGGACCGATTGCTCTATTTTTAGAGCTTATATGTTCTTTTTTTCAGTGCGCAACCAATAAGGCCGTCTTGAATAACTTCTACGCTCCTACGCTCGCATTAAAGGTTTCCGCTGTATACAACTTTCGATTTTAATCTTATTATTCCATTGAGAAAATCATAGCGAATTACTAAACCGGAAGTCTGGAGGACTTAGTGCGATCGGAAATTCCGAAACTAAGTGTTTCAAGTTATCAAATAGCAGAAATATCAAAGCAAGCGGTCCATCTTATTATAGTATTTGCTGCAACGGACTTCTCTCCGGTATTCCCGCTGCCAAAATATCTTGGAAACGGAAAAATACGGAACATGTTAACCCAACGGATATTTCCTAAATCGGGTTTTTAGCCGACGGAAATTCACCATACGGACTTAATCTGGCTGCCAGGGGCGGAAATATGACTGCAATGTGTGAAAAATATCAACAAAAACAACAGGAGCGTCTTGCATTCAAAGCTGACTGCTTTCCCTCCGTAGATTTGGTGGTGCGGCCATTCTATTGTGGTCTCCATTGTTTATTTTCTACTGTGTCCATTTCGTTCCTTAGAATTTTCTAATACTGATATAACATAATACATGTTCCAAATGTGTTGGACTATACTTTGAATAAATATTCAAATGTTAAATTTTACTCTCGGTTGTGTCCTGTGACAGATCATTCCAATGTCGTTAACGGAAAGGATAGGGTAGCGGGGTAGGGGGAGGGGGATTGATTCATGGACTGTGTCTTTTAGACGTTGTTCCTGGCCTCGTAATCCCCCATCGTATATATTGACCAAAGAAACTTTTGCTATTCTGCCATTGAACCAAACGTTCTTAAGGGGTGAAAGTTATTTGTACATACATTTAGGATGCAACAAAAAAAAGTAGAGGCTTAAAAAGAAGTTACTATATAAATAGAGACAACTCATAATAAACTACTATTACCATGCATAGACCTGTACTATTCATTTAGATATACTAGCCGTGTAGAAACTAGCCACGGCTAATACTTTTCTTCTTTCTTTTCCTATCTCTCTCTCTTTTCCTTTCTTTCTTTCTTTCTTTCTTCTCTTTTCTTTTGCCCTTCCTTTACCTCTTTATTCCTTCATTTCTTTATTTCTTCTTTTACCTCTTTATTCCTTCATTTCTTTATTTCTTCCTTTACCTCTTTCTTCCTTCCCTTCTTCCTTTACCTCTTTATTCCTTCATTTCTTTATTTCTTCCTTTACCTCTTTATTCCTTCATTTCTTTATTTCTTCCTTTACCTCTTTATTCCTTCATTTCTTTATTTCTTCCTTTACCTCTTTCTTCCTTCCCTTCTTCCTTTACCTCTTTATTCCTTCATTTCTTTATTTCTTCCTTTACCTCTTTATTCCTTCCTTTCTTCCTTTACCTCTTTATTCCTTCATTTCTTTATTTCTTCCTTTACCTCTTTATTCCTTCATTTCTTTATTTCTTCCTTTACCGCTTTCTTCTTTCCTTCCTTTCTTTATCTTTTTCTTCCTTCCTTTCTTCCTTTACCTCTTTATTCCTCCCTTTACCTCTTTATTCCTCCCTTTACCTCTTTATTCCTACCTTTACCTCTTTATTCCTTCCTTTACCTCTTTATTCCTCCCTTTACCTCTTTATTCCTTCCTTTACCTCTTTATTCCTCCCTTTACTTCTTTATTCCTCCCTTTACCTCTTTATTCCTTCCTTTACCTCTTTATTCTTTCCTACCATTCTTTATTCCTCCCTTTACCTCTTTATTCCTCCCTTTACCTCTTTATTCCTCCCTTTACCTCTTTATTCCTTCC
Source organism: Anisus vortex (assembly GCA_949126835.1). Lineage (NCBI taxonomy): Eukaryota > Metazoa > Mollusca > Gastropoda > Planorbidae > Anisus > Anisus vortex. Next base: position 34,964,402 of record OX421506.1, on the reverse strand, counting down.
TTTACCTCTTTATTCCTTCCTACCATTCTTTATTCCTCCCTTTACCTCTTTATCCCTTCCTTTACCTCTTTATTCCTTCCTACCATTCTTTATTCCTCCCTTTACCTCTTTATTCCTTCCTTTACCTCTTTATTCCTTCCTACCATTCTTTATTCCTCCCTTTACCTCTTTATTCCTTCCTTTACCTCTTTATTCCTTCCTACCATTCTTTATTCCTCCCTTTACCTCTTTATTCCTTCCTTTACCTCTTTATTCCTTCCTTTACCTCTTTATTCCTTCCTACCATTCTTTATTCCTCCCTTTACCTCTTTATTCCTTCCTTTACCTCTTTATTCCTTCCTACCATTCTTTATTCCTCCCTTTACCTCTTTATTCCTTCCTTTACCTCTTTATTCCTTCCTTTACCTCTTTATTCCTTCCTTTACCTCTTTATTCCTTCCTACCATTCTTTATTCCTCCCTTTACCTCTTTATTCCTTCCTTTACCTCTTTATTCCTTCCTTTACCTCTTTATTCCTTCCTACCATTCTTTATTCCTCCCTTTACCTCTTTATTCCTTCCTTTACCTCTTTATTCCTTCCTACCATTCTTTATTCCTCCCTTTACCTCTTTATTCCTTCCTTTACCTCTTTATTCCTTCCTACCATTCTTTATTCCTCCCTTTACCTCTTTATTCCTTCCTTTACCTCTTTATTCCTTCCTTTACCTCTTTATTCCTCCCTTTACCTCTTTATTCCTTCCTTTACCTCTTTATTCCTTCCTTTACCTCTTTATTCCTTCCTTTACCTCTTTATTCCTCCCTTTACCTCTTTATTCCTTCCTTTACCTCTTTATTCCTTCCTTTACCTCTTTATTCCTTCCTACCATTCTTTATTCCTCCCTTTACCTCTTTATTCCTTCCTTTACCTCTTTATTCCTTCCTACCATTCTTTATTCCTCCCTTTACCTCTTTATTCCTTCCTTTACCTCTTTATTCCTTCCTACCATTCTATATTCCTCCCTTTACCTCTTTATTCCTTCCTTTACCTCTTTATTCCTTCCTACCATTCTTTATTCCTCCCTTTACCTCTTTATTCCTCCCTTTACCTCTTTATTCCTTCCTTTACCTCTTTATTCCTTCCTTTACCTCTTTATTCCTTCCTTTACCTCTTTATTCCTTCCTTTACCTCTTTATTCCTTCCTTTACCTCTTTATTCCTTCCTTTACCTCTTTATTCCTTCCTTTACCTCTTTATTCCTCCCTTTACCTCTTTATTCCTTCCTTTACCTCTTTATTCCTTCCTTTACCTCTTTATTCCTTCCTTTACCTCTTTATTCCTTCCTTTACCTCTTTATTCCTTCCTACCATTCTTTATTCCTCCCTTTACCTCTTTATTCCTTCCTTTACCTCTTTATTCCTTCCTACCATTCTTTATTCCTCCCTTTACCTCTTTATTCCTTCCTTTACCTCTTTATTCCTTGCTTTACCTCTTTATTCCTTCCTACCATTCTTTATTCCTCCCTTTACCTCTTTTTTCCTTCCTTTACCTCTTTATTCCTTCCTACCATTCTTTATTCCTCCCTTTACCTCTTTATTCCTTCCTTTACCTCTTTATTCCTTCCTACCATTCTTTATTCCTCCCTTTACCTCTTTATTCCTTCCTACCATTCTTTATTCCTTCCTTTAACTCTTTATTCCTTTCTTCCTTTCTTTATTCCTTCCTTTACCTCTTTCATTCTTCTTTTCTTTCTTTACTTCTATCTTCCTTCCTTTCTTTTTCCCTTTATCCCTTTCTTCCTTCCTTCGTTCCTTTCTTTATTTCTTTCGTTAATTCTTCCTTACTTCCTACCTTTCTTTATTTCTTCCTTTAACTCTTTCTTCCTTTCTTTTTTCCTTTCTTTTTTCCTTTTTTCCTTTCTTTATTTGGTTGTTACCTTCTGCTCAAACTCTGGCTGTAATTCCTCCTTTATCCCAATCTTGATTCGCTTACAACAAAACTTTAAAGACGTAGTCTAGCCTATATATTTTTATATTTTTTTCTCCCTTTCTTTTTATTTCATTTTTTTTCCCTTACAGTTTTTTATTCGTTTTTTTGAAACTCTTTGCCTTTTGATCTCTCCTAAAACGTTATGTCTTTGAAAATGAAATTTAGCATCTCATGAAAAGAACTCGGCAGGCTGGAAAAAGTGTGGGGCGAACGGGGGTGGGTGGAAGGGGGGAAATGAGCAGCAGGATGGGTGGCAGTGGAAGACGACGTGAGAAGGGAAAGAGAAGGCATGATGGAATGAGAGAGAGAGAGAGAGAGAGAGAGAGAGAGAGAGAGAGAGAGAGAGCGGGTGAGTGAAGCGGAGAACATGAAACGTACTTTCTTGTACCTTGGATAAACGAGCGCGCCTTTGATGTCTGGCATTCTGGCATCGGGAGGCTCGGGAGGAGAGAGGGTGGAGGGGAGGGGGAGGGGGGCGCCATCGTACATCGGTAACATCAAAGGGCTGCGCTTCCTTTGATCGTTAATTAAATGACCTGGGTTGGAGATAGAGAGAAAGAGAGAGAATGAGATGGGTGGGGAGGAGAGTCGAGAGAGGTTAGGAAAAATGGGAGGGGGTGATACCCGATTCTTCTTTTAAATACAGAAGTAGGACTATTTCTCCCATTCCCTACTCCCCACTTGATAAAACACATAAGATATATTACTAGTTGAGGCTCTGTTACATTCTGACTCTCAAGGAATACAGAGAAGTTTGGAGAGGGAGGGAGGGGGCGGAGGAAGATTGGAAGAGTACTGAGTAAATTTTGATGGAGAGGGAGGGGTAGATGAATATAAAAGAGGACATGAAAGGTAACGTGGGGAGTAAACATAGGGAGGGTGGTAGAAGAGGGAGGAAGGGGCGGGGGAAATGAGTAAGTTAGCAAAAAGAAGTTGTTGTTTTTTTCTCTTCAAGATAAATCTCTTGGGTGTCTTAGCAGCACACAACTTTAAAGGGTTAGTTTCAGTGATACAGTGTAGAGATGTTTTCAGTGCCACTAACAGAACAGCTGAAAGTGTGGAGATGTTCTCAGTGCCCCTAACAGTACAGTTAAAAGTGTGGAGATGTTTTCAGTGCCACTAACAGAACAGCTGAAAGTGTGGAGATGTTCTCAGTGCCCCTAACAGTACAGTTAAAAGTGTGGAGATGTTTTCAGTGCCCCTAACAGCACAACTGAAATTGTGGAGATGTTTTCAGTGCCACTAACAGAACAGCTGAAAGTGTGGAGATGTTCTCAATGCCCCTAACAGTACAGTTAAAAGTGTGGAGATGTTTTCAGTGCCACTAACAGAACAGCTGAAAGTGTGGAGATGTTCTCAGTGCCCCTAACAGTACAGTTAAAAGTGTGGAGAGGTTTTCAGTGCCACTAGCAGCACAGCTAAAAGTGTGGAGATATTTTCAGTGCCCCTAACAGCACAACTTAAAGTGTGAAGATGTTTTCAGTGCCACTAACAACTGCAAGAACACCATTGGCCTTCAAGAAGAGATTCGGGGATATTCTGTTCTGTGTTGTGGTTTTCATCTTTCGTACCGCACTGCATTTTCCAATCGGTGCCAATGTGTTTCTGTTGGCACTAAGGAATGATATCCAGCAACACTTTGTGTATTCAAACACAAACACACATGAAAAATCCATGAAGAAAAAAAGCAATGAAATGACCGTTAAACCAAAGGTCAAATTTGAATTCCGTATAACGAAAAACTGCAACGGACGATCTCCGATACTGGAGTCTACGTCACTACAAGAATTTTTTTTCTCTTTCGGATATGTTGTTGTTGTTTTGAGTATACATACAACAAACAAACAACAACAAGAAACGAACAACAAGCAACTTTGTTTGAAAATATGATATTCGAATCGATGCCAACAAAATTAAAGGGAAGTTATCAGCGTCTACGTGTTATAAAGAATGTAAAAATATGAATCAACGCTCAAACACATCTTCTTTCATACAACCAAGTAAGTTATTTATACTTTTTTGTTTTGAATACGTTTGTTTGTTTATTAAATTGAAAACGTATAAAACTATATACTATATATATATATTTATATAAAACACTTCGTCACAACTTTTTAATATTGAAATATGCTATCAAAACTATAAAATCTTCCCACCCTTAACGTTTTTTCCTTAAAGTATAAATAAGATTTATTAAACAAAAACAGTTGCCTAGCAACGCTCTCACACCAAACACTTTCTCCTCCAGTCAGAGATAACTAGGACACACACCTCCCCCTCCCCCCCCCCCCACTTCCCACACCTCTACACACAAAAAAAGTATATTGAAAAAAATCAAAGAATGGTCAGAGTTGTCACTCCTTGTATCAGAGTTGTCACTCCTTGTATCAGAGTTGTCACTCCTTGTATCAGAGTTGTCACTCCTTGTATCAGAGTTGTCACTGTATATCCTCCTTTTGGGATAGACTGGGAAAGCAAGTGCATATATTGCTAGATGTCTGAATGCCAGATTTGCTGATTGGGACAGTTTTAGCAGTGGCTTTGAGGGAGTTATGCGAGGTCTTACGTTTTAGTATCTTTATTACTTTAAAAAAAATTGATCTCACACAGAGAGATCTTTCATATTGTACTTATTGTCATTGAACCAACTGTCTTTTTACTTTAGATCTAATGTCATTGTTAGACATGTCATTTTAGACTTTGTGTCTTTATAACGTCTGTCATTTTACATAATTTCATATCTTTTTAGTAATTATACTTTCTGCTGTTATAGAGTCTACATAACTCCAAAATATCCAAAGTGATATACTAATCCTATTTGCTATCCCGAATGTCTTTGCATTTTCTATTTTTTAGCCTTTTGTCAATATAAATCTTCATTATTATACATGACATTTAACTACTGTTATTATAGTAAATGCCAATATGGCTTTAGTAAGTATATAAAATGTGATTATACTTTCAGTCCTTATACTTTCTGTCCTTATACCTTCTGTCCTTATACATTCTGTCGTTATACTTTCTGTCCTTATACCTTCTGTCCTTATACCTTCTGTCCTTATACCTTCTGTCCTTATACCTTCTGTCCTTATACCTTCTGTCCTTATACCTACTGTACTTATACCTTCTGTCCTTATGCCTTCTGTCCTTATATCTTCTGTCCTAAAATCTTCTGTCCTCATACCTTCTGTCCTTATACCTTCTGTCCTTATATCTTCTGTCCTTATACCTTCTGTCCTTATACCTTCTGTCCTTATACCTTCTGTCCTTATACCTTCTGTCCTTATACCTTCTGTCCTTATACTTTCTATCCATATATCTTCTGTCCTTATACCTTCTATCCATATATCTTCTGTACTTATACCTGCTGTCCTTATACCTTCTGTCCTTATACCTTCTGTCCTTATACCTTCTGTCCTTATACCTTCTGTCCTTATACCTTCTATCCATATATCTTCTGTCCATATATCTTCTGTCCTTATACCGTCTGTCCTTATACATTATGTCCTTATACCTTCTGTCCTTATACCTTCTGTCCTTATACCTTCTGTCCTTATACATTCTGTCCTTATACCTTCTGTCTTTATGCCTTCTGTCCTTATACCGTCTGTCCTTATACCTTCTGTCCTTATACCTTCTGTCCTTATACCTTCTGTCCTTATACCTTCTGTCCTTATACCTTCTGTCCTTATACCTTCTGTCCTTATACCTTCTGTCCTAATACCTTTTGTCCTTTTACATTCTGTCCTTATACCTTCTGTCCTTATACCTTCTGTCCTTATACCTTCTGTCCTTATACTTTCTATCCATATATCTTCTGTCCTTATACCTTCTATCCATATATCTTATGTACTTATACATTCTGTCCTTATGCCTTCTGTCCTTATACCTTCTGTCCTTATACCTTCTGTCCTTATACCTTCTGTCCTTATACCTTCTGTCCTTATATCTTCTGTCCTAATACCTTCTGTCCTTATACATTCTGTCCTTATACCTTCTGTCCTTATACCGTCTGTCCTTATACCTTCTGTCCTTATACTTTCTATCCATATATCTTCTGTCCTTATACCTTCTATCCATATATCTTCTGTACTTATACATTCTGTCCTTATGCCTTCTGTCCTTATACCTTCTGTCCTTATACCTTCTGTCCTTATACCTTCTGTCCTTATACCTTCTGTCCTTATACCTTCTGTCCTTATACCTTCTATCCATATATCTTCTGTCCATATATCTTCTGTCCTTATACCTTCTGTCCTTATACATTATGTCCTTATACCTTCTGTCCTTATACCTTCTGTCCTTATACCTTCTGTACTTATACATTCTGTACTTATACCTTCTGTCCTTATACCATCCGTCTGTATACATTCTATCCTTATATCATGTGCAAGTTGGTTTAATGTTGAATGCATTGGATAAAAGACTTAAGTAAAATAATTTGTATTGATAGATGCTATGCGCTTGAGATTGTACACAACGGTTTAAATTTCCAATGTTCCAATGATAGGAGAGTATGTAAAATATGAAGAATATGGGCTTGATTATGTGGAATACGGGAAAAAGCTTTTCTTAAAGAGTGATCTATAAAGCAGTACAATAGAGAAAAAGTGGGCAGTGAAATAGAAAAAGAGTGAACAGTGAATTAGAAAAAGAGTGAACTAGAGAAAAAGTGAACAGTGAACTAGACAAAGAGTGAATTAGAAAAAAGTGAACTGTGCAATAGAGAAATAGTTAGCAGTGAAATAGATAAAGAGTGAATTAGAAAAAGAGTAATCAGTGAACTAGAAAAAGAGTGAACAGTGAATTAGAGGAAGAGTGAACAGTGAATTAGAGGAAGAGTGAACAGTGAACTAGTAGAAGAGTGAACAGTGAACTAGAGGAAGAGTGAACAGTGAACTAGAAGAAGAGTGAACACTGAACAAAAGGAAGAGTGAACAGTGAACTAGAGGAAGAGTGAACAGTGAACTAGAGGAAGATTGAACAGTGAAGTAGAGGAAGAGTGAACAATGAACTAGAGGTAGAGTGAACAGGGAATTAGAAAAAGAGTGAACAGTGAAGTAGAGGAAGAGTGAATTAGAAAAAGAGTGAACAGTTAACTAGAGGAAGAGTGAATTAGAAAAAAGATTGAACAGTGAACTAGAGGAAGAGTGAGCAGTAAAGTAGAGGAAGAGTGAACAGTGAAATAGAGGAAGAGTGAGCAGTGAAGTAGAGGAAGAGTAGACAGTGAACTAGAGGAAGAGTGAGCAGTGAAGTAGAGGAAGAGTCAACAGTGAACTAAAGGAAGAGTGAACAGAGAAGTAGAGGAATAGTCAACAGTGAACTAGAGGAAGAGTGAACAGTGAACTAGAGGAAGAGTCAACAGTGAAGTAGAGGAAGAGTCAACAGTGAACTAGAGGAAGAGTGAACAGTGAAGTAGAGGAAGAGTGAACAATAAACTAGAGGTAGAGTGAAAAGTGAATTAGAAAAAGAGTGAACAGTGAAGTAGAGGAAGAGTGAACAGTGAACTACAGGAAGAGGGAACAGTGAACTAGAGGAAGAGTGAACAGTGAAGTAGAGGAAGAATGAACAGTAAACTACAGGAAGAAAGAACAGTGAATTTGAAAAATGGTGCACAGTGAATTAGAGGAAGAGTGAACAGTGAACTATAGGAAGAGTGAACAGTGAACTAGAGGAAGAGTGAACAGTGAATTAGAAAAATAGTGAACAGTTAATTAGAGGAAGAGTAAACAGTTAACTATAGGAAGATTGAACAGTGAACTAGAGGAAGAGTGAACAGTGAACTAGAAGAAGAGTGAACAGTGAACTAGAGGAAGAGTGAAAAGTAAACTAGAGAAAGAGTGAAATAGAAAAAGAGTGAACAGTGAATTAGAAAAAGAGTGAACAGTGAACGAGAGGAAGAGTGAACAGTGAACTAGAGGAAGAGGGAACAGTGAACTAGAGGAAGAGTGAACAGTGAAGTAGAGGAAGAGTGAACAGTGAACTAGAGGAAGAGTAACAGTGAATTAGAAAAATAGTTAACAGTGAATTAGAGGAAGAGTGAACAGTGAACTATAGGAAGATTGAACAGTGAACTAGAGGAATAATGAATTAGAAAAAGAGTGAACAGTGAACTAGAGGAAGAGTGAATTAGAAAAAGAGTGAACAGTGAACTAGAGGAATAATGAATTAGAAAAAGAGTGAACAGTGAACTAGAGGAAGAGTGAATTAGAAAAGAGTGAACAGTGAACTAGAGGAAGAGTGAATTAGAAAAAGAGTGAACAGTGAACTAGAGGAAGAGTGAATTAGAAAAAAGATTGAACAGTGAACTAGAGGAAGACTGAGCAGTAAAGTAGAGGAAGAGTGAACAGTGAAATAGAGGAAAGGTGAACAATGAAGTAGAGGAAGAGTCAACAGTGAACTAGAGGAAGAGTGAACAGTCAACTAGAGGAAGAGTCAACAGTGAACTAGTGGAAGAGTGAATCTTTGTAAGTGAATTTGAACAGAGAGCGAGAGTAATCAAAAATAAAAATTGTGCGCACCGGCTAAGCCAGCGGGCTTGTGGGAAACATTTGGCGGCGGGGCGGGGTGGTTAAAACGGAGGAGTAGGGGAGTAACGTACACCCTCTCACTTAACATCAAAGAGAAAAACGTTTATCACATCATCCGCTCGTGTTTCCTCTCCCCTCTCAGTTCTCCCCACCCTTGTGCCGATGAGAGCGAGAGGGTGAAAAAATTTTTTTTACAAAAACTTAAAATAAAGAGATGTATTTTTTTTACAACTTTGGCCGGGCTCCAGCCATTTTGTCTTTGCTCGTGCCCATCGCCCCCCGCCGCCATGTTGTTTAAACAACCAACGTGCAACAGTGCTGAAGTGAGTCAAGAAAAAAGTGTTTGGTGAGAAAGGGGGAGGGGTAGGGGTAGGGGGTTTCGGAAAAGGTAACTGTCAGTGAATGTCCAAATTAATGACCTTGACCTTCCTACTTCCTCTTTTTTTAAAAAAAGGTTGTATATCTCTTTATATATGCGCTGTAATGTAATGTCAAATTAGCAAAATGAAATTATATAGATAGGTGCAGCAAGCATTATGCAAACGGAGTTCAGGTCCGGTTTATTAATTTTACATTATGAGACACATTAGAGGGGTATAAAGTAAAGGTAGCTGGGCATTGTGCACATTAGAGTTGGGTATAAAGTAAAGGTAGCTGGGCATTGTGCACATTAGAGTTGGGTATAAAGTAAAGGTAGCTGGGCATTGTGCACATTAGAGTTGGGTATAAAGTAAAGGTAGCTTGGCATTGTGCACATTAGAGTTGGGTATAAAGTAAAGGTAGCTGGGCATTGTGCACATTAGAGTTGGTTATAAAGTAAAGGTAGCTGGGCATTGTGCACATTAGAGTTGGGTATAAAGTAAATGTAGCTGGGCATTGTGCACATTAGAGTTGGGTATAAAGTAAATGTAGCTGGGCATTTTGCACATTAGAGTTGGGTATAAAGTAAAGGTAGCTGGGCATTGTGCACATTAGAGTTGGGT